>JAVJIF010021198.1:0-77778 GCA_038442645.1 Agave tequilana
TTACCAATGTGTTGTGTGGTAGCACTTCACAGTTCTCTAAAAACAATCTAAAATTTTATTCTCACCTACCAAACCACATAATGGGCCACTCCAATGGAAGATCCAGCCCATTCGTCTTAACCTACACATCATGAAATATATGTGAACTTATGTGTTTTAAGGATTTTTAACCCACTCACGGAAAGGGTTTTTTCCCTTTATATTAATAGACATTCATTTTGCAATCATTGGATGGATAGGTTAAAAGCCTATATTAAGATTAGCTTTATTCACTTACTTGGAACTATTAAACGAGGGAACAAAAAACATGACATTGTTACTTTGATATCAAGTAATACGTAGGTTTTTCAAGATAATATGTGCCTTATGAAACTATAACAGTAGATACGCAGGTTTTTCAAGAAAAAAATATATAATGATTGAATATTTTCGTATATGGATAGATCTAGTTAGATTTATTTTTGAGATTTGAATATAATTAGATTCAGATAGAATTTTCGTATATTCCTAAGCATATAGTTTTCAATAGGAATTCCAATAAAAAAAATTAAAAGTTCCTTTCTCACTTCTTCCCTCCTAAATTGCTTACACTCAAATTCATAAAATGTTTCAACACAAAGCACCATGTATGATGTAACTAAGATTTCAAATTAAGGCAAAAGTGAGCGCTATATTTGGGAGGTCTTGTAAAATACAAATCTTATAAATGCATGAAAAAGGTGGTAAAGTGATGTTAGCTTTAGTCGATAATCTAATTCTTTTAGGACTTTTATTCGTTTACTTTTACTTGATTCTTTTCGTCTTAAGAATCCTAATCAAATTGAGATTCTAATTGATGAGTTTTCTTCAAACTGATTGCACTTCTAAGTTGGTTCTCTATAGTTAATATTTTTATTAATGAATTTCTATTTTATATTTTTATTTACATTATTTATTTGAGATAAGTTTACAATCTAATCCTATATAGAAAAAGACGAGTTTTGTTTTTGGGCTTGTCATTGTTTGGTTCCTAAATATGGCTCAGTCATTTTTCCCTGAAATTTACTATTACTCATTTTATAGATTAAAAAAGCATCAAAGATTTGACTACAAGCCATGCATATAAATGGTTGTAGCCTTATAGGATTTGGGCAAAGAGATACAATTACCGATTGATCCTTCATGTAACCAAATGTTTTTATCTGTAGCTAATTTTATCTCCTTTTTGCTCATTTATATAATAAAAAGCATCAAGGCTGTGTATGCAATTCGTTGGTTTTAGGCTTTGGAAAATGTTCCAAATCTAGGAGAGATCCAGAGTTTGAATTCTTCCGCTAACATAATCTCTTGTTGTTTACTTCCATCTATTCTTCTCTCTTTTGCAAAAAAACTACTTATATTTTACTCATGGTTAACTTTTTGTTTGTGTGTGTTTGTTCTAAATTCTTTTAGTAACATCCCTCTGAACTACTTCTCATTGGCTACCAAACACTTACTCTATTAGAAACTACAAATAACTTTTTGAGGAAAAAATTCTACAACTCTACCATATATTTACTGTTTCAAAATTTTCTTATATACTTTTTTTTGGTTTATGGAGTCTTATACTTTAATGTTTTTATCAACATCTTATAGCCACCAATTTTCATATGCACTCTCTTTTATTACTATACATAAACCTTTTTCATATAAATGGAAAACTTTCTTACCACGTTCGCATATTTTCAATTCTTAGTTTAAATTATTTTTATTAATTAGAGTTTTTTTCACTTAGAATTAGGTGTTTCAGCAAAAAAATATAAAAAATAAAAACTACAATTCATCAATATAACCACAACTAACTTGTAACTAGAGTCCCATTTAATTAAAAAATATGTCAAGTTAGGATTGTTTTCTTTTCTTTTATTCTTTTCTAGTTGAATATTCATTAACCAACTATAATATCTGATTTGATTAGAATATTTTAAGATTGCACATGAACTGCACATGCTGAAAATTTTAGTCCTTGTAGATGTTCTTTATTGTTATAGTTGTAGGATAAATGTTGTTTATTAAACGAGAGAAGTGATAATTAAGTACAATTAGTTGATCAAATATGGATAGATTTATTAGATTTCTTAAATGTTGAATAGAGTTAGATTTGAACAGATTTCAATAAGGATCCAATATTATTATTTTATGTATTACTCCAAAGTACAAAGTTGTCCCTCCTTACTTAAAATGGATTATTCCAACTTTACCTAATGACTAAAATACCCAAGTAAGGAGAAAAGGCGAAGGACCAAGGCTCTAAACCATGTTAACCCTAATCTTCTTTTAACCTAACCCTAATCCTCTCTTTCCTCTTACTTCTTTCTTCCAATTTACTGTAGCCCCCATCTCCATGATCTTCGCCTCCCCTAACCACTTCGCCTCACCTAGTCGATCTCTCCCCAGTTGCCTCGACCTCAGCTAGCCACCCTCGACCTCTCCTTGCCTAGCCGACCTCAGCACAATCTCGCCTCGCCCAGTCGACCTCGCACGATCTCGCTTCACCGAGCCACCTCCAGTCTCGCCTTGTTCAGCCGACCTCACCATGACCTCACCTCGCCCATCCGCCTTCTTCGTCTTCTTGCTTGATATCTATGACTTCTTCTTCGTCTTCTTCATCTCCTCTTCCTTTTGAACTGTAATTCCATTAAAAAAAAATAGACAACAGTACATAGACTATATTAAATAAATAGTTCTTTGTGGTTCTCCTTACTTTTGCTTTGGGGATGGGCAGTTAAAGCTCATGGTTGTTTTGGCTTGAAGTTTGATTTTAGTTTGGGTTTCTGATTTGAGCGTCTTTGTAATTTTAGGGGTTCTTTTGATTGTTTCTGAAAGTTTTGAGTGATGGTTGAGTCTAAAAAAGAGATGAACCCAACAATTTCTGAATTTGTATCTCAGATCATTGAGAGAAAGTTTTGCAAAAGCATTTACAGATGAAGACCTCGAATCTTTGCGGAAAAGCTAGGTCAAAGAGGGGACCCAGTGGAAGTATATGCTTGATATGCTATCTCAGGCATGTTTGTTGGGGTGCAGGGTTGCTGACGCACCGATAGAAGCTAATTCAAGCTACTATTAGATCAGGGAAAGAGATTAGATGATCATGGCATCCCAGCAGGTATTGCAGGTTAGTGGATAAATTGAACTACTTAACGGTAACTAGACCTGATATCGTTTTTGTTGTTAGTGTTGTGAGTCAGTTTTTCTCAGCACTAAGGATAACTCATTGGGATGTAGTAGTGCGGATTCTCAAGTAGTACTTAAAGAAGGCTCCGAGCAAAGGGCTTTTGTATTCAGATGTGGACACACCAAATTTGTTGGTTTCTCAGATACAGATTAGGCAGGTTCACCCATTGATAGACGGACTTACCACATGTTATTGTATTTTTCTTGAAGAAAAACTTGTGTCATAGAGTAAGAAGTAGAGTATGGTGTCTTGATCCAGTGCAGAGTTAGAATATCGTGCAATGACAAATGTCACTTGTGGATTGGTTTGAATTACAGACTTGTTAACTAAGCTTGATTTTGCTCCAGAGTGTTTCAAGCTGCTATTCACATTGCTAAGAATCTAGTAATTCATGAGCGTACAAAACACATTGAAGTAGATTGTCATTTAGTACGTCAGACAATAGAAATGAAAATTATTTAGGCTAACATGTTTCATCCGATCGTCAACTGCAGATATACTCACAAAGTCTCTTGAGAAGACACGAATTAGATTTTATTTGTGACAAGTTGAGCATTTGTGATATATATGCTCCAGCTTGAGAAGTGTTAGCAATAGTGTTTTAGTCCCATATTGTTTATACTGGTACACCGTATCTCATGATATAGCTATATAATAACAATAAGAGGAGAGAGAGCTACAATTAAATCTCCATATTCTCCTAATCAAAAGGTTTCAATGATAAAATAATGAGACCACTTGATGAATGAGTTAGAGAAAATAAATTATATAATATCTCCTTCATAGATATACTAGAGCATGGAGAAAACTAAGTGTTCATCTTATGATTTGAAATCTTGGTATCGATATTGACTATCCTTTATAAAATTCCAAAATAAGAAGAAAAGAGAATGCAGGATAATGTGCTAATTTTTTTTAACTGATATGGTGACGATCTCATAGTGTTTATAACTCACATATCATTAGGAGAGAGAGAGCGAGAGAACATATGAAACCTTTATAAAATTCTCAAATCATACTGATCTCCGTTGTTCATTTATCAATTCCGCTAATCGATTTTGTCTATCAGTTTAAATGGAAGATACATATAAAACCTTTAAGAAAATCTCAAATCATACTCATCTATTTAGATATTTTATGTAAAAGCGTTAATCAATTTCTCAAATAAAACTTTGTCATTTGAAGTCGATGATTCTATTGTATTGTCTACTTCCTTGTAGGAAAGAAAGCAAAATGGACTATCCTTAAAAACCCCTGTAAGGTTGGAAGGGATCAACTTGCTAGACATAATAATAATTTTATTCTGCAAATTGTTGATGATGCTGGTAATTTTCTTTTTAGAGAAAGGATGGGCCCTCATACTCAAAAGCCATAGCCTATTTAATTGCTCCATAAGATTGTGACAACGTCTCTCTCCTTGTATCCCCAACCCCAAAGATACATGAGCATCAAAATGAATAGTTACAGGTGTAAGCAGGAATAAAATACCCAATAGATCAAAAATAGATGACAAAACCATTATATCTTCCCCAGTAAAGCAAAAAGAAACACTTCCAAGGGACACACTTCTCACAAATTGCTATTCTATGATAATAGGGACCCGCATCTCCCACAGCATGATCTCTAACATTTCCAGCATTGTCTCTAGTGCTGTCTCCAACTCTAGCCATTTTTGCTTCAGTTCCAGCTCCAGATGAGGCTGTATCCACAACATTTGCTCTTCCTACCCCAGTCATCCTCTTCCAGCATGACGGGCTCTCCTGCTACACTGCATATTGATACTTGGTTACCTTGCTAACGTTCTTAGCCAAAAATGACAATAGTTATTAATTTTAGCTGAAATGGACAAAAGCAATAGTTGTTTTGTGCTGAAAAATTCCATAGTTCCTTTCTGTCAATACACTCCATATCAGGGCTGCCATGTATACATCGCAATCTTCTTGTTTTCGCAAAGGAACATTTGTATGTCTCCAATAAGACCATAGGTTTAGTGAATCCTCTGGCTCATTATGAATGCCAATCTGTGCTTAAGTGAGCCCCACAGACTACGTAACCAAACATATTTTACAAACAAATGAGCGTGCGTCTCACCTTCCAATCCACATAAAGCACATGTTACGTCTCTTTGAACTCCTTTTCTGCTCAGTAGCTCCTTAGTGTTCGGTCTCTCTTTGATATCAATCATAATAAGAATTTTAGTTTTAGAGCAATCAGTAGTTTCCATATTTGCACATAAGGTGCTTTCAGCCCACCTAAAGACAAAAGGTTATAGTAAGATACTAAGATTTGACCGAGAGCTAACCATTAGCTTCTCATGTCCAAATTCTCATACCCAAGGTATCATCAGGAGTAGAATTATGTAACATTTGTCCAAAGGAAGTATGCTTCCCAGATCCCATATTCACAGTTGTACTCCTGAAGAAACTACCTATGTTAATCAATATCTCTCTGCAAAAGGGTGATGATACCTCTTAGACAAATCCAAGAAGTTCTTGACATTATAATAACAGCTAGAGATCAACTGCTTCCATAATAAAGTAGGCTGTTAAAACCATCTCCATAGCCATTTCCCCAATAGAGCTTTCTTCATGTTACCCAAGTTTATAACACCAAGCCCTCCTTGTTTACGTGCACAGTCACTACAATCTTCTCGCCAAGTCACCATTTCAGAACAGCCCCCTCCCACTGTCTCCTGATCAAAGGAAATTTCTTCTGATTTTATCAATTCTTTCACAGACCCATTTGGTGAAGAGATAGAATGACATCCAGCATAAAGGCATAACAGAGAATACTGAATTCACTAAGGTCAATCTGCCACCTCTAGATAAGACCTCCCCCCTTCTACCCTGCTAATTGTCAAACTTCTCAAATAGTGGTTGCCAGTCTGTGGAGTTCACCAGACCTCAATGTAAATTCCTAAATAGTTAATTGGGAAGCTAGCACTCTGACAGTTCTGGTTTTCGCAACATATCATTTTGCTCTAGGACAATCACTGAACTTTTAAGAAGTTAAATTTTTAAGGCCACGCATCGATTCGAAGTCATATAACAGAAGCATCATGACAGTCAATTGAGTTGTATTTACCTTACAAAACAACAAAGCATCATCCACATACTTCAGACTGAGTACTTTCTGTTCAAATCCCAGGGGTCCCAGTCTCCTCAATCACTCCAACACTAGCTCCGAGATTAATCATCTTTGTCAACACATCAGCTACTAATACAAAGAGCAAAGCAGATGGAGGATCACCCTCTCTAACTCCTCTCTTATATATGATCCATCTCTCAGGTTGTCCATTGACTGTAGTAGCAGATTTTCCACCATGTAAACATTTAGTTATATAATGTATCCATCTGCTCCCAAATACTATAGCATGCAATACTTCAAATATGAATTGCAAATATAGCATGTCATATGTTTTAGCAAAATCCAGTTTAAGGACACCTCCATGTTTCTTAAACTAATTCTGATGTATTCATGTGCAGCTGCCACTCCATCCAAGATATATCTACCCCTCATAAAACCAGTTTGCACAGGATCCACCAACGTATCCAATTTATCATTAAGTCTTGCAGTAAGATCTTTTTGTAATGATATTGTATACCACATTTCATAAGCTCATGGGTCTGAATTCACTTACACTGTCGACACCACTGACTTTCGGCAGCAACACAACATATGCATAGTTAAGTCTGTCCATGTCCAGGGAAAGTCTAAACAAACCTGCCTAAATAACATCCCAGAATTGCTAAAAGAACAAAGCAGAGAAGTCATCTGGGCCAGGTGTTTTATCCCCATTCACGTTGAGAACAACTTTTCTAATTTATTCTAAGGTGAAAGGGACTTCCAATTCATCAGTTCCCCATTCTTGAGATGAGAGAAGCACATTCCTCATGGCGCTGATAGTTATGAGAAGAGGCAGATGGTTTTTTCTTTTTCTTTGGGTGAATATAGGTCGTAACCTCTAAACCTAGACTTGAACCTAGGAATTCCCACAATCCAACCCCATCCCTTTGTCAAGGAGCCAGGCCTCAGTGGCGCGGACGAGAAGAGTTGGGTTTCAAGAAGTTAATCATGTTCTAGAATGGCCCCAGAACCCAGGTTGAGAGACACCAGGTCATGAAGAATCTAAAGATGCAAACAATCATTCCACGGGACATTACACTCTTTCAACAAAAAGAGGATAAATTGATGACCTATGCTGAAGCTCTTCTATGTTATATATTAATTGTAAGAACACAAATTTGGCCATCTATAGTCCCACATATAAGCTTCGCTTTACCCTTATGTAAATATATACATATAGTCCCTACACAGGTATCTAATAGTAGCAACTGCAAATTATTCAACACGTTTTGGCATATGTTTTTTTTTTCCTTTTATGGAAAAGTGGCAGCAGCGTGACAAAATTTGACTTTGAAAGCGAATTCTTGGATGTGTATCATATAGGATAACAAGGGAAATAATATATATTTTTCATATTTACATTTTGCGTCAACATGCAATATCAGGTTAAACTAGTAGTCGCGGCCTACTGTAAACAAATTGTTCCTATTGACATCCAAAAATAACTGTAAACAAATTGTTCCTATTGACATCCAAAAATATTGTTCTCATTATTGGTCTACACAAATATGCAGAAAATCTATCTGGAGTTGAGTAAAATAACACTGAAGTGGCAGAGATAACAATATGTTATCAGCAAGATAGTAGTGCAGTCTTTTGAAGTGTTGGCAATAATGTGTCACAAGCATAAACCGTGCTAAGAACCTTACCTTATAAAGTTACAAATAATCAACGACTGATAAAATCAAGAATTGATATTCTTCCATTGATCTGGCAATGAAGATCCAAATATTTGGACCAGCAATAACCTCTTTCTCTTACCCAACTTGTCGGATTCACAATTTGATAGTCCAACCTGAATTGACTCACGTCCACAGTCCACAGCTCTTTTTCTCAAAGATACCAAGAAAGCTGATGGGTCAGTTGTAATGGCACCGTCCTTTCCATTACTATCAGTTTGTTCATCAATCATCATACAGCTAGAGGGCTCATTTGTTAACTTGCAGTACTCTTGTTTCTCCTCTTTGTTGATTACAGATTTTGCTGAATCAATCTCCTCGTAACTTTCAATGCTGCTAGTTCCCCACCACTTAGTTGAAGCAGATGCCAAGCCATTTGATGGAAATCCATGTTTAAAGTCATCCAAATAAGTAGGGATGTGTTTTGTTTGGTTTTGAACTGTACTAGACCATCCATGTTGAAAACTTTTATTTCCTTGTGGTTGCAAAGTATTCCCTGGCATGGAAACCCCTTGATGGCCTAGTGCTCTGTTCTGTACTTGATTCCCACTGGATAAACCAAAGGTAAATCAGGTAAAAAAAAAAAAACAATAAGGTGTAATTTTTTAGTTACTACCATAAATGCATAAACAACCAAAGATCAACTTAAAGCCTCCATATGAAAATTTTAACCATTCATGAAGACACATCATCTACATTTAAGCATTGCACAAAAGGAAACTGCAACAATTGTCTTTTCCCAAAGGATTTGGATAAGAAGATAGAGTGTACTTAAGAAGATCCAAATGATGAGAACTAAATTACCCCATGTAACATTAAACTAATCAAACCTTACATGAACAGAACAATTCTTTCCTATAACAACTTAAAAGCGTAAAGCTTCTGTTATGATAATATCAGGATCTCAGCCTATACCACAAAATGTTGAAACTAGTATCTTCTCGTTCCATCCCAGTTTCAACCTGTTAACAGGCTTTCACAGAAATAGCCTGAATTCATCTTGAAATAAAAAAAAATTCTTCATTAGAAAACCTTGATCAAAGCACACAATTTCCGTTACCTTCAGTATTGTGCACATTAAGTGAGTAAGGCCTGGGGTTCACTGATAAAAGAGTGGGCCGTGTGAGTGAATTTTTGTTTGCTAATCGGTAAGAGTGTGTCTCTCACTCATGTTCCCGGGATACAGCTTATCCCCCCCGCCCCCCCCACCCCCCCGCCCCCCCCCCCACCCTCCCAGACGCGAATAAACAAATAAAAGAAGAAAAGAAAGAAATAAAAACGAAGAGAGAGGGTAGTAATGGTGGTTAGTAATATAATGTAATAAATAAGTTAAAAATTAACCGAAATATGTGACTATTTCATAACTTATACTGTTCATCCTGATGTTGGGTGAGAATCAAATGCAAACCCCTATCTTCCAGAAAACCACCAAATTTCTCATATGATAAATGCATAATGCATTTATTGGTTTGAGAAGTCACTGTTCTATGTTATTGGAACAGAAAACAAGGTTAAAGTACAAGGCAACTTATTGCAGGATTTAATCTTAGTACAATGCATCACAGATTTCGGTACAATTTTCCATTCTAATCCACTGTTCAGTATTGTTTTGTCTATCATTTGTTAATCTGGCTGTCTCCTACAACATTTGGCATGTCAGTGCTCTATGTTATTTGAAGAGAAACCGAGGTTAACATAAATGGCAACTTATTCAGGATTTATTCCTAGTAATACAATAACATTTTCCATTCTAATCCCCTGTCAGTGTCATTTCATCTATCATTCATTAATCTGGCTTTCCTTTATATGCTACCGCATGCAATAATCCCCTCAACGTTAATCTGGAGGTCCCTTCTGAAAATAATCATAAACAGGAAAAGCACTGTACATACATGGCAAAGAAGTTAACATGCAATCCTCTTATATATCTAAGTGAAGCACCACAGTTGTAGAAATCCAAATTAATATATGCAGATAATTTTCTTTCAAATAAACCATCCTCTAATGCCTATGTACATGTGAAAATAAGTAACATATTAGGTGATGAAATTCTTATATTCAACTTCAACAAGAAGTTCATTTTCAACATAAAGAAAATGGCACTAATTATACTCTAAATAAGAAAGTGACAGCATTCAAGAAAACCGCAAAAGCATCTTATAGGATAATAAGGATTACTTGTGCAAATGACAATGAGAAATTTCAACTCACAAAGTGGATAAACCAGCTGAGGTTGAATGCATCGTTTTCGAAGCATCAAGATTTTGTTTGGCTGTATTTGATAACCCAGCTAACTCCTTTGATTTTTCTCTTGCAGCTTCTTTCTTTATCATCAAAAGTCTTCCCAGCAAGAAACTAGAAGAATGCGCAATGAACCTTATTAGATGGAGGGACAATGGACAAAGATGCAGAATATTAGAACATTACACGCACAACTAACCAATTAACACAGTTATTGAATAGAGTACCAAGCAAAAAGGATGCTAGCAGCACTGTGAAGACCATTAAGGACTTTCGACAAGATTTATCATAAGATGCACTGGAAACGTAAAAAAAAGAATTTTCTTTTCCTCATATAAATATAGCAAGGAGAATAGCTGCTTATCAAGCCTTAATTGGGTGCACACAGAAATAAGGTTTTGATCTCCATTTCTTGAAAACACTAACAGGAATGGTTTTCCTTGGATTTTAGAACATTTTTTTCTATTTAGTTAATTTGTGTGATTAACGCTTGCAAAAGTATGAAACAACACCAGAGACAATCGTGAGGCCATCACTCATTAGAAGATATAGATAAAAAGCAACCATAAGTATGCCAAATGTTAACTTTGTGCGCAAAGTTTTTATAATTTCGGCAATGATATCTCTGGAACTTTTGAAGGTCATACTTCCAAACCTGAACATTTTTGTTCAGTATACATGTCCTTCCAAGATACGAACAGTAGGCCTAGGTTGAATTGTCACCTTAATATCCTCTTGATTCTCAACCGTAATTTTTCAACAAGGTAACAAATTATGACCAATTCAACCATGATCATGCAATAATTTCATTATCAACTATCAAGCCGTGATCATCATGCTCACTCCAACCTCCAATTTAAAATATTTCCATGATTCAATTTCAATCAACAGCCTTACTAAAAGATTCTGGTTCCAATTCACTTTGCAGTCAACACTTGCAATAGAACATTGGAAAAACATATTCCAGGACAACTTCTCCCCTTCAACAGTCGTGCTTTAATACTGTATACAACATCCTCCTTAATCTCAATGTCACAATGAATGCCCGATCATTAGTACCAGAAACAAACACTCTTGGGTATTTTTGGCCATAAAGTGGATTATTTCTCATATCTGGAGTACTTTTGCTACTGTTAAATGTCATTAATTTCACTTATCCCATGTTAATTTAAAATATTTAAGATATTCTCTCCATGTTCTGCTTTAAAAACTAATAGACAATAACTAAAGCAATATCATTGGTAAAAAAATACACCATGGAACCTTGAACTATATATCTAGAAAGTCCAAAGAACTAATGCAAAGAAGAGAACCTTCAATCCAATCCTATGGGGATAGGGAACAGCACTCTCCATTCTAAATATCTTCATGCTAGTTATTGTCCCATTGTACATGTCCTTAATCATGTCAATATAAATGTGAGAGACTCGTTTCTTCCCTAGACCCAACATACAACACCATAGGGACCCTATCACAAGTTTGTTATTGTTTAATCCATAAGACCATATTTAGACTCATTTATTTTCTCTTGAATTTTTCATTAAGCATCTTAATAAGTAAACATTTTCATGGACAGACATTCTCATAATACAAATGTAGTTTTTGGAATTATCATTTGTTTAACTTAGTCTTTGATTAATTACTCTCTCCCAAAGTTTCATCATATGGATCAGAAATGTTATTCCATACTTTGTTTAACTTTGTATATCTGTCCATTCATATACACAAGTATAAAAGTGCTTCTCTGCTATTCGTTACATATTTTCTTAATATTTATAGTTTTGTAGGATACCATATCACCTGGTCCTATATTGTTGTTTCACTTTCCTAAGCATAATTTGTTGACAATATGTATAGTTCAGTGCTCTAATATGATTCTCATTAAATTGATCAAAATAAATTATCCACCTTTCTTTATTTTTGTACTTCTTTTACAAAGAATCTTTAACTTTAATATTTGCCCTTACCACCTACACTTACTATTTCCTAGCTCCATAGTCTGTCGTCTCCTCATCTTAGCATGCAATGGTTAAGGGAGGCTGGATCAAGGACGGCAATTGCCACAATTATCTCCTACAATTTTCTTTATTTACACTCCAATCCCTTGAAAGCTATAATCCTGTTATGCCCCACCTCCATAGGTCGTAGAATTGCGGCTTGCAACTTTAACTAATAATATCCTCAATTCTCTTAACACCATGTTGGTCCATGCAATGGCACTCAACTATAGCTTTACCCCCACTACAAGTGGCAATTTCAACGTTTTAATTATTGTTTGAAGTCCATGATGATATTTGCTAGAAAAGACTGCTCTGTTTAAGTAAACATTCAGAAATCCAAAAGTGCAAAACTTCACAACCCGAACTCATTTAATAAGTATTTGAGTGTTGTTAAACAATGAAATATTGCTAGGCAATCCTCCTCTAGGACACACACACACACACGGAAAAATTATTTTCATAAATTAAGAAGAGTACAAAATATTACATTGAATCCAACCTCTCAATAACTCTCACAGGAGAACTCAATACATCTCTTAATAACTCAAAACAACCCGAAAACTCATCAAAAAACAGTCAATAACGTGCTAAGCTACGAGACTCACCTTGAAGAACAATCCATGTGCTATATCTAATGTTTGGGAAAAAAATATATAAGACAAATAAAACACCCGATCTCTATAGATCATTAACTCACAGATTTGAATCAACTGGATCCATTGATCGAAACAAAATCGATCATTTTACAGAACTCAAATTGATTGAATCTACTGATCAGAAGCAAAGATTAAATAAAAGGTGATGGCCGACCCTCATGTAGATCCAAACTCTAAATGGATATCAAGTACCTCGATTGACGTCCAACAATTATGAACTCAATCATGGCAAAACAATTAATCTTTTGATAGCGAATCAAAACATAACATGCCGTCATGGATAATCCATAGTAGCCCCACATGAGAGAACGTGAGATCGAAAGCGAGGTCGAGATGGCTAAGATCGCTAGTCAACCCCCAGTATCTGCGATCACACGAAATCTCATGCGCGTCCTCTCCCAAGTGCGAAGATGAATAATGAAGAGTACCCTTGCCGCAATCAGTCTCCAGAAGTGGAGATGGCTAGATTGCTGGCCACTCCAGCAATTGATATCGCATGAAGTTTCGGCACATCCTTTCCCAACTGCGAAGATGAACAATGGAGAGGAGCTCTTGCTGTAATGAATTCCCAAATATCAAACTTAATCTCATGAAATTTTCAATAGCATATACTCATAACTAGAGAAGAGAAAGCCCTAACAGAAGGAACGAAAATGGTGAGGGGGTGAAACTGCGCTTAGCGGCTTCCCCCATCTGGGGGTTATATAAGGTGGCGTAGAGGCAAGTCATTGGGTTTGCTCCCCAAGTGGCTTGGCTTCGATGCGGCCTAGTGGCAAGTCATTGGGTTTGCTCCCCAAGTGGCTTGGCTTCGATGCGGCCTAGTGGCAAGTCATTGGGTTTGCTCCCCAAGTGGCTTGATTTCAAGGCCCCTTGGTGGACATATTTCGCACCCAAACTTCGGCTTGCGATTTACCCTGTTTCGTGGTGGAAAACTTTCAAGGCGGGAGCTACGAGACCCGTGGGATTATTCGGGGGTCACATTCGTTGTCTGCGTTGTAGGCTCCGGATACCCTGACGGATTATATATATATATATATATATATATATATATATATATATATATATATATATATATAAAGAGAGAATTGGCTATTTCCAGAAGGATTTAGAGCTAAATCTTTCTCATTCAAATTCAATATTAGGTCATTCAAATTGAAAACCCACTCTATTGAAGTTGATCCACATCATTAAAAGCATGGTTTGAAATCTCAGAATCGGTATTGGTATCAACCAACAATTTTCGGTATCAAAATCGGTCATATCAGCCATATCGTCTCGTTGATATAGATTGCGACAAAAAAGAACTAAAAAGAATTAAAAAATGTTTAAAAAATATTAAGATGACTAGTAACTGTTTGACATATTTTCAGGAACAAGTGATAAAATTCTAATCAAATTTAAACAAAATATTACAATGCTCAAAATATATATAGATATGGTATTTACATGAAATTCATTAAAAGTTTGCTACCTACTCTAGTATGTAAACTAGAAGTTAAATAAAAAAATTTTAGTAATTTTTTCTAATAAGTAATAAGAAATGAAACTATGTCAGTGCCCCGTTCACTACCTGTCCCAAGTCAGGATAAAGGAGGAGGGTTATGGTAGGCCTGTGATAACCAACATAAAATATTGTCACATATTATGAACATGAACTAAGAACTAAATTTCGCTGGGGCATCCCCTACTGAGCGATGCGCTACATCAGAGCCCGGGTGTAGTGAAAAGTGGGCAAGAGTTGCTAGGTCGTCGTCCAGAAATGACGCGCCACATCGGCGCCGCATGTGATGTCAAATGAGTAAGGTTCCCACACTTTTATGAGCGGATGAGGGTAAAAAAAGTAGCTCATGAATATAGAATTAGGTTAGCATCATGGAACATAGGTTCTTTTACAGGTAGATTAGCAAAGTTAGTTGGTGCCATGGTTAGACGGAATGTTAGTATTTTGTGTGTGTAGGAAACTAAATGGGTAGGTGAAAAAGCTAAAATTATAGAGCCTTATGGTTATAAATTTTGGTATACTGGTAGAGATAGAAATCGTAATGGGGTGGGTGTGATCATAAATAAACAATTGCTTGAGGATGTAGTGGAGGTTAAGAGAAAGGGTGATAGGATTTTACTAATTAAACTTATTTTAGGTAAGGAGATTTTTAATGTTATTAGTATATGCACCAGAAGTAGGACTTGATGAGTCAAGTAAGCGTCAATTTTGGGAGGATTTAGATGAGATTGTGCAATGCATACCCAGTAGAGAAAAGCTTTTCATAGGCGGTGACCTTAATGGGCATGCAGGAACTAGTCATTATGAGTTTGATAGTGTACATGGAGGATTTGATTTTTGGGAAAAAATGAATCAGGTAACTCGATTCTAAATTTTACTTTGTCATATGATTTGATCTTAACGAATACTTAGTTTAAGAAGAGAGTCTCACTTGATCACTTTTAGAAGTGGATAAAGTGAGAGTCAAATAGATTTCTTTTTAACTAAAAAAATAGATAAAGGTTGTTGTATGGATTGTAAGGTAGTACCGGTGAGAGTGTAGTAATCCAACATAAACTCTTAATTTTAAATGTCCAGATTAGAAGGAGATTTAGAAAGATTAAACGTAAGTTAGATCTTAACATTAAGTGATGGCAGGTAAAAGAAGGTAACCAAAGAATTTTTGTAAATCGAGTAGTACATGGAGCAGATTGGAAAGCCCAAGATGATCCCAATACAACATGAAACAAAATTGCTGGCTGCATTAAAAGAGTAGCTAAAAATGTACTTGGTGAGTCACGGTGTGGTACTTCACTATGTAAGGACACATCATGGTAGAATGAAGAGGTAAAAGTTGTTATTAAGATCAAAGAAGACTCTTATAGAGATTTGAAGAAAAATTATGATGGAGTGAGTTTTGAGAGGTATAAGCTAGCCAAGAAGGAGGCTAAGAAAGCTGTTCAGAATGCAAGAGCTAAAGTTTACAAAGAAATGTATGAGAAGTTGGACACCAAAGAGGTTGAAAAGAATATATATAGAATTGCTCGAATAAGGGAGAGAAAAACTAGAGACTTATGTACTGTAAGGTGTGTCAAAGATGAGGATCAGAAGGTTTACTTTGAGATGAAAAAATCAAAGAAAGATGGAGAGAGTATTTTGACAAATTGTTCGATGGTAGTTCTACTCAAGACTTGGATGACCTTATCATTCAGTGCCAGTATATGAACCATAATTATATGCACAGAATTAGCGAATTTGAAGTTAAATAGGCCTTAAGACGATGAAGTTAAGGAAAATTGTTGGCCCTGATAGAATTCCTATTGAGGTATGGAAATGCTTAGGAGAGGTAAGCGTAAGATGGCTGACAAACCTCTTTAACAAGATCTGGTTAACTAAAAAGATGTCAAATGAGTGGAGAAAGAGTACCTTAATACCTCTCTATAAGAACAAGAGTGATATCCAGAGTTGTTCAAACTATCGTAGAATAAAACTCATGTGTCACACCATGAAGCTTTGGGAAAGGGTAATTGAACACAGGTTAAGGCAGAATGTTACAATATCAGAGAACCAGTTTGGATTCAGCAGGGCGATCGATGACAGGGGCTATTCATTTGCTTCGTCAACTTATAGAGCGATTTCGAGAGAGGAAGAGAAATTTGCATATGGTCTTTATTGATTTAGAAAAAGCTTATGATAAGGTGCCAAGAGAGGTATTATGGTGGACATTGATGAAAAAGAGAGTCCCCATCAAATATATTGACATAATCAAGGATATGTATGATGGAGTAGTGACAAATATCAGAACTTATAGAGGCATAACAAGTAATTTTTCTATCACAATTGGATTACATCAAGGATCTGCATTGAGTCCATTCTTATTTGCCATAGTGATGGATGAGCTTACTAGAGCTATTCAGGATAAGATACCGTGATATTGTCCTAGTCAATGAGACGAGATTGGGGTAAATGTCAAATTGAAGTTATGGAGGCAAACTCTAGAATCTCGAGGTTTTAGATTAAGTAGGGCCAAAAAAGAGTATATGGAGTGTAAATTCAGTAAACAGAGAATCTGAGATTATAGTATTGTGAGACTAGATGGACAAGAAATATCGATGAGCAGTCATTTTAAGTACTTAGGTTCTATTATCCAAAAGGATGGGGAGATCGATAGTGATGTCAACCATAGGATCCAAACCAGCTAGTTGAATGGATGAGCGCAACAGGAGTTTTGTGTGATCGTAACATTCCGTTATGGCTGAAGGAAAAGTTTTATCGGACTGCTATTAGGCCAGCTTTGTTATATGGCACAGAATGTTGGGCTATAAAGAGACATCATGCCCAGAAGATGAGTGTAGCAGAGATGCGCATGCTTCATTAGATATGTGGTAACACGCGGAGAGATAAGGTGAGAAATGAGGATATTCGTACTAAGATAGGTGTAGCCTCTATAGAAGAGAAGATGAGAAAAAACCGCCTACGATAGTTTGATCATGTGCAACATAGACCTACAGATGCGCAGTCCGACGAGTAGAGCATATTAATTTAAGGCAAGTTAAAAGAGCGCAGGGGAGACAGAAGAAAACATGGATGGAGGTAATATGACAAGATATGAAGGCTAAAGGTCTTAGCGAAGGCATATTGCTCGATAGGAATGAGTGGAGAAAGCTGATCCATGTGCCCGATCCGGCGTAATTCTCTTTTGGTTCATGTAACCTACCCCAAATACTTGGGACAAATGGCTTAGTTGTTGTTGTTGAAGTAATAAGAAATGAATTAATTATGATTATGCATTATAACTTAATCTTTATGATTTTATTGAGTACTAGCAAATTAATAAATTAATTAATCATATTTATGGTAAGAAATAAAATAACTATTTTTAACTAACTAATTCATTATTTTTTAAAAAACTAATTTTTAAATCCAATTTAATTGTGAAAATTTTAATAAATTTTGACATGTATCTTTTGTCAAGTTAGCAACTTATTGACTAGATTAACTTGTATAGTAATTTGGCCCAACCCATTAAGAGTTTGATCTAACTTACTCTCTCTTCAAGTGACTGACCCATTTGTATTAAGAGACCAATCAAGTGAGCCTAATTAAATGGATCAATCTCAACCGTCAAACATAATCCAACCGCTCATTTACATCTAGCTTAAGTTTGAAAAAGAGAACAAGAAAAAACCAGCATCACAAGTTCTCTGTTGTCTCTCTCCCCCTATCGGGACAGCCTCACAAGTTCTTTGTTGTCTCTCTCCCCTATCGGGACCCTCGAGGCTTCTCTCTCTCTCTATCCCTCTCTCTCTCTCTCTCTCTCTCTCTCTCTCTCTCTCTCTCTCTCTCTCCCCCTCTCTCTCTCAATCGAGACCGCTCTCTCCCTCTCTTCTTCTCCTTGATTGAGACCAATCGAGGCTGCTGAGCTCGCCATGTGAATGGACTCGCCCTCTCCTCCGATCTTTACACCTCTCCAGCCTCCCCAGCTCAAAAGAAATTTTGACAAACTTCCAAGCAAGCACCAAATAGTAATTCTAATGACCGAAAAGCTTCTTCAAGGTAATCCAACAATGGTACAAATGTGAAGAGGAAAAGGATTACTAAATCATGGATTCCTATTGATCGACCAGCAAGATGATTCACCAATCTCTAGGATTCTTATAAGAAGCTCTCTAGGATTCTATATAGAAATATGGAAAAGCATAATTTCATTGGGGGAAAAACTTATCTGCTTACAGGAACAATGAATATGGTTGTCCATACAAGGGAAATATCAGTAATTAGTAAAGTTGTAAATTTGGCAGATCTACATACGCATACAGTTAATAATAGCAACATAAAAAAAATACTTTTGTAGTAATGTACCATGCAAGAATGTGTGCTAGCACTATGGCCACCATCAGGAAAAACATCAAAGTTGATAAATCTATTATCTAATAAATTACTTGATATACTTACAAACCATCAAATTACAAAATGTTATGATGCTACCTTCCTATACGGCCACCTTATAATTCCGTTCTCGCGACATATCCTCTTCAAAACACTAGTACAAACACCTGCAAACACGAAAATTACATAAAACACATATGCTAAATTATCATAGAACCATCACCAAACAAATCCCGCCATCAATTATATGTCAGAAGGAAAAAAAAAAATACAAAGCCTTGGAAAGCTTTACTATCACATGGACACCCCAAATTCACACAATTATCTATGTTTTTCCAATGATCCCCACAAAGTTTACAACAGAGTAGATAAAAATTTTTGGAACTATCATCAAACAATCTTCAATCAAATTTATGCCAAGATAAAACCTTGAAGAGATTGATCATGTCAACTAATTTCCCAACAATTGAAATCAAAATACTTCAAGGGGGCAACTTTAATATAACCAAACAAAAATCTTAGCATATGGGAAGTCCTACAATTACCCCCCAAAAAATCCCAACAATGAAAATAAAAACAATTATGAATATAAACTTGAATATAATGAAATTTTTGGGGAAAAGATATAAGTTGTAAAATTTACCGAGAATTGTAGCGGCATCAGCGATTGGGAGGTTAAAGTACTTGGAGATGTCCTCCAGGGACAGCCTGCCGCCAGTCGGCGGCGAGGCAGCGGCCGGAATCGCCGGAACAAGCTGCTGCTGTGGTGGGACCCTGGAGACTGCTGACGTGGACGACATAACCTAGCTCTTTGAATAATTAATTTAATAAAGAATAATCATAATAAGGGCTTAGTGCAATGTGTGAATAGGATTTGCGAATGGCGAGATCCAATGGCAATTTGTGAATGGGATTTTTCTGGAGAGAGCAGATCCAAAACAAAAGGGCTTAGGGCAGTTTTTGCCTTGTTTCGGCCCCCTTTTAACGAGGATGATTGTGTAATTTGTGTGAAGGTTTGGGCTAAAAGAGAACCAGTCACGCAAGTAATTCTCAAATTGATGAAGGCACCCTCAAATTGATGAAGGCACCTTATTTCTTCCCAAAGTGTCCTCTCCCCAAATTAATACAGGCACCCCTCCCCCCCCCCCCCCCCCCCCCCCCCCCCCCACCACCGGCCTCCTAGGCCTCCTCTCCCTCCCCCTTCCCCTCCCTTGCCCAACCCCCCCCCCCGGGCGATCTCCCCTCCCCGCCCCTGCCTCTGCCCCCTCCTCCCCTCCCCTCCCCTCCCCAACCCTCCCCCCTGCAGACAAATGAGAACAAATATTGCCACCCCATAATTGATAAAGGCCACATGGATTAAGGCACCCCAAAATTGATAAAGCCCCCCACCCCCCAAAAAAAAGAAAAAAAATCTCTACAATGGTCAAAATGTCATTTTCTCCTCCTCCTCCTCCCCCCACCGGCGAACCCATCGCGGGTGAACCCTCTCTCCTTACCAGCGAACCCCCTCATACCAATCCCTGTTTTCCTTCCCCGATGAACTACCTCCCCCCTCAACCCCCACCCCCTCTGGCGAACCCCTTTCCTCTCCTCGACGAACCCCCT
Organism: Agave tequilana; assembly: GCA_038442645.1. Lineage (NCBI taxonomy): Eukaryota > Viridiplantae > Streptophyta > Magnoliopsida > Asparagales > Asparagaceae > Agave > Agave tequilana. The sequence continues at coordinate 20,370 of JAVJIF010021198.1, forward strand.
CCCCCCTCCGGCGAACCCCTCTCCCTTCCTCAGGCGAACCCCCTCCCTCCAATGAACCACCTCCCCTCTCAACTTCACCTCCCCCCATGAACAGCCTAACAAACACTGTTCTGTTCGATCGAACTCTGGCTGAACAACTACATTTGGGAGAGGAAGGGGAGGGGAGGGTGGGGGAGCATCGGAGGAGGGGGAGAAGAGGGGGAAGGGAGTGTGAGGGGGGAGGGGGAGGAGGCGAGCACCGAAGGAGGCAGAGAATAGGGGGAAGGAGGAGGGGGAGCGGGGGTCGCCGGAGAAGAAGGAGGGGAGATCGGAGGAAAGAGGTAGAAGGAAGGGAGGAAGAAGAAAGGGTGATTTTGGACTTTTTACCAAGAGTGAAATTGTCAAAAAATAATGGCACACTTGTAAATATTTAAGGGTGGGGGCTTTCTCATTTTTTTGGGTGGCAATATCTGGTCCTAACAAATGAGAAAGGGCTCCCCAAAAAATTTACAAGTGTGACATTATTTTTTTTATGATTTCACCTTTGACGAAAAGTCTAAAATGCCTCTTTCTTCTTCCTCCTTCTTCAGATCTCCCTTCTCCTTCTCCGGCGACCCCCACTCCCCGGCACTTCCCTCCTCCCCCTCCCCCTCCCCGGACTCCCTCCGCTCCCCGCCCCCTCCCCCCAATCTCACACTCCCCGGCCTCCCCCCCTCCTCCTCCCATCTTCCCCTCCCCTTCCCCTCCTCCCCCTCCTCGGCCTTCCCTAGTTCCCCTCCTTCCTAATGCTCTCCCCAATTCCCTCCTCCCCAACGCTCCCCTACCCTCCCCCTCCTTCCTAATGCTCTCCTCGATTCCCTCCTCCCCAACGCTCTCCCACCCTCCCCCTCCTCCCATCTCCCGCTTACCCAACTCTCCATGTCTCATCTGTTCGGCCGGTGTAACACCTTATTCTCAGAATACGTACCTAAATATGTGTTCTAATTTTTTTATCATATTTTTCGATTTTCTCCTGTATTTATTTTAATTTTGTGATTATTTATATTATCATTTGATATTGAATCTGAATTTCTGGATCAGAATCAACCTGAGTCTAACCGGGAACCCGATCCCAGTGTACTACTTGATTTGAACTTTTTGATAATTAGATTTGACCAAATTTTATTTCAAACATTATTTTTAAATATTTTATATTTTTCATGATTTTCTGAAATTTTTCTAAATTATTCTACAAAAGCTTCAAAGTCGGTATCGACCGGTATCGCCGATCGATTCTCGGATTTTTAATTAACAAAGGAGTAGAATTTATGAAAACTGTTTTCACATTATTTCTCAGGATTTTATTTTATCACATTTTTGGAGATTTTTCTAAATTAGTCAAAATTCGACCGAATTTGGGGTCGACCGGTATCGCCGATTGATTCCAGGATTTTTAATTTGAAAACATAATTAAATTTCTTGAATCTGATTTCACCATATACTTCAGTGTAATATTTTCTATTTTAGAGAATTTTGGGGACATTTCTGAATTACTTTATTTTCGAGTATTTCCAGTATTTCTTCTGTATTTTCCCGGATCCAGATTTGATCGGACATTTTTCTTTTCCTTTTCTTTTTATTTCTTTTTCCCTTTTCTTTCCCTCTCCTTTTTTCCTCCAGTCTCTTTCTCTTTTTCTTTTTTTTTTTCCTTTTCTTTTTCCCATTTTTCTCCTCACATGTTTTTCCCAAAATGTCTTCTTCTCCCTTACTCTCTCTCGTCCCCTTCTCTCTCCACCCGATGTGGGTCCGGCCAAGACCTAGATGCCGGTCTGGCTAAGACCTAGAAACATGTCTCCTTCACCCTAAACGCAGATCTTATCTCTCTCCCCCTTTTTAAATCTCTTAATATATATTTCTCTTTCATTAACCTCTCTCTTTCTCTCTAATATTTCACCGTCTTACTCTACCTCTCTATTTACTCCTCTGCAAACCAGGTCGACGGCCAGCCCAACCCAGCGTCGGCGCCCCCCCAGCTCTGTCGAGTTCCCTATCTCTGGCCAAGCCTCACCACTTCACCCCACTTCCCCTTTCTTTCTCCATCTCCTTCCAACCCAACCTCCACCTTCAAAATCAACCCCACCTTCATCAGCATCCCACCACCATATCCCCACCTGAACCGGCACCCTCCTCTCATCACCGGTGAACCACCAACCACTTCCCCAATCTCCTCTTCCTTCAAAGATTTCACCATTATCTCCTTCCTCTTCTCTCAATTCACCACTAACCCATCTTCATCCTCTTCAATTTCATAATCTCACCACCACCTCTCAATTCACACCACCATCTCCACCATCACCCTCTTCCCTATCATCATCATCACCCCAATCTTCATCACTAACTCTACCAAAATCAAACGCTCCCACCATCACCACCACCAACAAAACCACACCCCCGTCCATCCCGCTTCTCCTCCTATTGATCGCCGCCACCGGCCACCAGCAATCGGTGCCGCCCCCGTGTCTAAGCCGCGGCTGGGCCGTGGGCCCCTCCCATGGGCCCTGGGCGTGTGCGGGGGCAGCCCCTCTCTTTATCCTTTTTCTTTCTTTTCTCCTTTAATTAACTCTCTCCCTTTCTATTTTTCTCTCTTGATTTCTCTATCCTCCCTATATTATTATATTTGATATATTTGAACTTATACTTCCGTTGATTATTTGGAGTTTTCGTAGTTCGAGAATTTCGTGGCGTTTTCTGAAGATTTTAGGTGAGTGTTCTCACTTTATCGGATACCCTGCTTTGACTGGTGTTTTATTAAATTTTCTGAGATTTTATATTATATTTTTTGGGACTGTGTATTTATATTTGTGTGGGTGTATGCTTGTATTCTGTGGACATGTATATTGTATCAGCGTGATATATTATTTTGGTATGACGATTGCTTGTAATAGCGTAGTTTAATATCTGTACATATATCTTGCTTATGATATTACTATGTTGCTGTGCTTGGCGACCCTCCATGGTCGTTAGCCTTCGGGCTAAGCCTCCAGGCTTTCTCCAGCTTTTAGGCTTAAATCCCTAGTTTTCTAGCTTCGTCGGAGCTTAGCTACGTTGTGTGGCTGCGAGCAGAGCATAACTGCCATCCACGTCAGGTAAGACTTAGCTATACTCCCGCTTTGCTCAGTCTTCGGACTTAAACCCTCTAGGTTTTACTAGGTACGTCGTGTGGCTGTGAGCAGAGCGTAATTGCCATCCTCATCAGGCACGACTTAGTTATACCTCCCGCTTGCTCAGTTTTCGGGCTTAATCACTTGGTGGTTCTTTTACTTGTTATTTATATATGCATGTATTGTTTGGTACTAACATCTTCTGCGGGTACTTACTCAGCCTCTGGGCTTAACCGCTCTGCGGTTCTATACTATAACCTCCGTTAACTTCTCTAAAGTTTATTAAAGTCCTCTCGACTTTCTTTACACGATGCCTGGTAAGCGGACCTAGGCATTCAACACTTTACCGCTAACTCCATTTGAGCATAGTTACTCCGTGAGTGCTGCTTCGCCACGTGCGGTAGCATAGCGTTCATACGCACGCTTCTTCGTATGCGTTTAGCGATGCTGCGAGCGATAATCACACGAGCGTGATGACGTCTAGTGTTGTACGTTAGCTTTACTCCAGCTTTACTTAGCTCCGCTTGATGTTCGCTTGCTTATTTACCTGCTTTCCTGCTTGATAGTTTAATTAATTCTTTATTTAATGGTTGTGAAGAATTTGAAATCCTTATACTGTTTTTCAAAATTTGCATTGTTTTTGATGTTTGTACTAATTGTTGTTATCGGTACTATTTTCTCATATTGTGTATTGCGACAGTTAATATCTGTTGTGCTACCACTTGACATACTTTCACTTGTAATATTAGCACTTATTGTACTTTCACCTGACACCTGTCATGTTATTACTCGACTCATGATTATCACATTAAAGAAATGTAATAACTATTATCCTGATATACTCCAGCACTCCTGTACTCCTGATACTCATGTAACTGCTATTCCAATAAGCTGATAATTATGCATAATAAACTATAAAAAGGATAACTTACACTGAGTAAGGAGAAAACTAATAGACTTCATTTGTGGTTACGTTTACAATGGTTTAGGAGTTGTGCAACTAAAATTTTGGTTCTACCTGTGAGCCTCCAGGTGTTGCGAGGGGTGCGCACGCACCCCCACCATATATTGTATACACCTCTTCTCCCGGGCATATTAATATGACCCTCCCTCTTCGCTTTGCAGTGAATTTCGACTTAGCAACTGAAGCACCCTCGACCGTGGTCCCGGTAGGCACGGGACCTGTTGTAATTATAATTCGTTGGTTTCCTCATCAGTTTTCAATAACCAATCTCGACTTACTTATATATGAGTGTGTGTGTTTTGAGATGTACACTAAAACACATACCTAGATATATGAGTCAGATGAGTAATAATAAAATACTAATTAATAATTCATCGTGTTGTTTTGCAATTCGGGATGTATACACTTAGATTACGGTGACATGAGATATAAGATATATTTATGAGGGTTTATTTCTTTGGATTATTCCTTCGACGTACTAGTCTCATGAAGTCATAAACTGAGATTGTACGATTGGTTTTGACTGCATTCAATTTTATCGATTTTATGTTGCTTTCTTAGTTTAGGAGACAATTTGGGTTGTATGGACTCAGGTTATGGTGATATGAGGTATAAGGTATACATATATGAGGGTTTCCTTATTTGGATTATTTTTTTGATGTGCTAATCTCACGGATCCATAATTTTGGCTTATACAACTGATTTTGTCACATTTACTTTACTTGAAGCCTCATTGCCTGTTCATGTGTGTCTGTGCTCACGACATGATTTTCAATACATGTTTTTTGATATGCATTTATCGATACACGTGCGCTTGTCTACGCACATCACTTGACACTCATCTTACCACTCGTTGGGCAGCTTTCTGACTCCCCTCAATATGTATGTCCAGATCCGTAGCTTGGACCGTGATGGACTTCCTTTTGATCAGAGTTGCGCAACGGTAGACCATCCGGGGTCTATTCTTTCCTGACTCTTTGCTCGGCTCTCGAGTCTCCTCTTTGTAACTCATGAGTACCTTTTATACTGTTCATACTTGCATAGTTTTTTTGTATTCTTACTTTTGAGTCTATCGGTGATGTATTATTCTTGTAATATTAGGTCACATCCTATGATAACTTGTAATTGTGCTCTTATGTTGGAATGTATAATGCACCTCATACTTGTACTTTGATTCTTATCTGTACTGATACTTAACGTATATATGTGAGGGGATTCCAACCGAATAGACGGAGTTTTGTTTGGCCGGATTCTGACTAGATAGATAGGGGCGGGGGGGGGAGTTGGGCGGGCGAGGGATGAGAGGAGGGGGAGGGCGGGGGCGCCGGGAGGAGGGGAGCAATGGGGAAGGGGGGAGAGGAGGGGAAAGCCAGAGGAGAGAGAGGGTTCGCCTGATGATGGGGAGGAAAAAGGGAAGGCCAGGAAGAGAGGGGGTTCCCGGCTAGAGGGGAGGAGAGGGACAGGCCGGGGGAGGGAGGGGGTTCGCTGGCAAAGGGGTGATCGTTGGCGATGGGGAGACATGAGAGAGAGAAAAGTCGAAGGAGAAGAAGGCATTTTGAGAGTTTTTTGAATTTTTTGGGGGTGCCCTAATCCTAATGGTGCCTTCATCACTTTTGTGGTGGAAATATCCCCTCCCTAATTCTAGTTCCAAGCAACTTGGGAATTGGGATGGAGCCCAGTTTCCGAATTCATTTATCATGATTTTTAGAAATTTTCATATTTTTCTTTTTACCAAACACTCATATAAAAAATGTCATGAACTTTTCCCTTAATATCTGCATAAAATCACAAAAGCTTTTGGATTTTAATTAAAAAAAATCAGGTTTCTAGTGTTTTATAGATTTGGAAGTTAGAAGATCGGGATTTTAAAGTCATTAACTATTCTTTGCTTGGTTTAAGTAGTTATCAAGTCAAAATATGAAAAAAAATCATGTACTAACTTAGACAAGATAATCATGAAATTTGAAACTTTTATTCAGAATAGAAATTTTAAAAGTCATAATTTTAAAAGATTTTCATACTTTCTTATCTATCCAACAATCAGTTAAAAGTATCATGAATTACTCTCTTCAAAATCCACATAAAATCCCGTGTGTTCTTGATTTTGATAGGTGTACAGATGCACCCTTAAGTAGTTACAAGTCAGAATTAAAAAAAATATGTACTAACCTAGATAAAAGCTAATGATGAAATTTGAAATTTTTACTCAAAAATGAAACTTAAATTTCTATTAGAAATTTAAAAAATCATAGTTTTAGAAGATTTCCTGCTTATCTATCCAAGCACTCTCCTAAAAAAATATCATGACTTATTCTTTATTAAAATCCACATAAAATCACATGTTTTCTTTATTAGATAGATATCCAAATTCACCCCAACATTTTGTAAATTTTTTGGCATCCAAACGCTCCCTTGGACTTTTTATGTTTCTTTTAGGCTTAGTTATGGGTACCACCCAGCAGTTTCATGTATACACATAAATACTTATTCAATATAGTATATACAAAAAATTCAAAAAATAATGTTTATAATTTATTATTTTAACTTTATTTTATCAATGTAAGTGTCAAATATAATTACTTTTTTGCGTTTTATATATTTTACAAACTATAACAACTTAAGGAGATTGACAAAGTTGGAGTGATCTTTTAATATTTTGTCATCAATATACAATATTTATCGCTGGTTATGCGTAGGTAAACATATTATTCGCATGAAGATGCAAGTATGTTTATGACCCATATCTTTTAAGTTGTGGATGTAGAAGGCCAAGCTACAAATCAAGACTCAATCAGGGATCGGGACATGACCAGACTCATGTCTCGATCAACTGCCCAATCGACTGAGAAAAGAAGCTGAAGATAGTGGTCAACCGCCTAACAACAGAGAACAAGCGAAGAAAAGAGCAGGTTGTTGGTCAATCGACCGGTTGACCGACCAAAAGAAGAATACAAGGGAGCAGTCGCCAGGTCGACCGCTCGGTCGACTGGCAAGAAGAAATTAAAAACCTGAGAGCTCTATCTCAAGGCCGGACGACTGCGCGGTCCAGCGGTGATTGAGGTGAAAGCTGCACAGAAAATGTAAAGTTTAAAATTAAGAATAGAAATTTCTAGGTTGCTCAATACTACCGCTATATCAAGTGGCTATGCAGGTCATAATCCATAAGAAGGGACTGCGATAGAAGCTTTTGGTAAGTTCTTTCTAAGTTACTATTAACTGTTAAAATATTTTCTTCTTAGTTCTTTTTTTAAGGAGAAAAGAAAAGTGTTAATGTTAAAAGAAGAAGATGATAGAAGAAAAGATAGTGATGTTTCAATTAAAAAGAAAACTAACTTATGAAAATGAAAAGATAAATAAAAAAGGTATTGATGTAAAGGTGTTTCTAAACTAAGAAATAAAGAAAGAAGAAAGCTTACTTATATCTTCGGCGCTTATTTACCTTGAATCCATTGCAACGACTTATCTTGACTTGAAAGTGATCACAATATTGCATATAGGATCTTTCCTACTCCAGATCGGTCTAACTAAATAAAAATACAAGCAGAAAAAATACTAAACTAGTAAACAATTAGAAGTAGACATCTATCATCATAAGTCATCAGTGACACTTGTAAAGGCAAGACAAATTGAGACTACAAGATTCACTTGGATTACAAATCACAGAAAAGATAAGTAACGCAAAAAATAATAAGAAAAATAAGGTTTGAATTAAATCAAAAAATGATGAAAGAAAAGAAGAAATTTTACATTGGTGTCAGTCTTAACAAAAATCTTCCTCTCATGCTCTCTTGAATCCCTTCTCTAACTTAAACTATAAAGAAAACAAAAAAATACATAAATAAAAAAATCTAAGTTAAAACTTATCAGAGCCTAGGTTCACACCTGTTGTGGGTAACCATCTGGGTCAATGCTCGGGCTCTTACCAACAGTACAATCAGGTTCAGATTAACTCATCTGTATCTAAATTTGGGGATTCCAGCAATGAGTACAAGAATACCATTTCGTTGACAAGGCACTCCTCGACTCTTGTCTATTCCTTCATTCCTGATATTAAGCAGAATAATTTGATTCCCTTCTTACTTTCTCTTCATCATATCACTTTCAATCCTTTATCTTTGGTTCACGCCACCAATTCTTCACTCCGCTTTCACTATGGAGATCAGAGTGGCGCAGCGGAAGCGTTATAGGCCAGTAACATTTAGGCTTTGGGGTTGTAAATATTGTTCTCACACATGAATTGAAATTTTAAGGACGAAATTTTTTGTAAGGTGGGGAGAAATGTAACCCCCTGATCCCTTATGTACGTAACACAATATCAGTACTCGATACGACGTATAAAATTGATTTGACCTTTTGGTAATCAGATTGAGCCAATTTCAGTTTTAGATACTATTTTTAAATATTTTAGATTTTTTAGAATTTTCTAAAATTTTCTGAATTATTTTGAAAAATCTCCGTAGTCGGTGTCGACCGATACCGATAATCGACTCTGCGATTATTAATTCACAAACGGAGTTGAATATTGGGAAACTATTTTCACATTGCGTCTTAAAATCATATTTTCTATGATAGGGTATTTTTGGAGATTTTTCTGAATTATTCCAAAATTTGGCCAAACCGGTGTCGCCTAGTACCGTGAAATCTTTCAGGATTTTTAATTTGCAAACCAGACAGAATTTATTCAAACCGTTTTCAATCATGCCTCAGGATAATATTCTCTATTTTATGTAATTTTTGGGAACCGTTCGGAACTAGTCCAATATTGGCCCAATAAAATAATAATAAAATATTATTTTTATAATCTTTCTTTTTCTTCTCCTTTCTCCACCGCCTTCTTTCCACCGCCAAACCCCCGCCTCAATCTTCTCTCTCTCCCCTTAAAAATCTGTCCCACTCTCTCTATCTCTCAATTCCCTCCCCCTCTATCTCCCCCATATTTCTTTTTCTCTCTCTATTCCTTTCTTTCCTCGCTCTCACTGTCTCTCCCCCGCCCACACACTCTCTGTTTTCTGTCTGCCACGGTGGCAGAACGTCGGCGGCCTTGCCGCCAGCGAGCTGGTGCTCCCCGGTGGCCGGCGTGCCACCGGGCACCACCCCCTCCCTTTCTTCTTCTTTTCCTTCTCTTCTTCTTCTTTTCTTCTTCTTTTTCTTTTCCTTCTACTTCTCTTCTTCTTCTTCTTCCTCCCCTGTTCTTCTTCTTCTTTTCTTTCTTTTCTTTTCCAGTGCTTCTTCTTCTCCCTCACTCACTCTCGCTCTCTTCCTCTCTGTGCGCGGGCCCAGGCCGCCCCGGCGGCCTAGCGCCTCTGCCGACCGCCGTGGCAGCGCGGTTGCGCGGCTAGGCACAGGGCAACAACGCGCTGCCCTGTTCTTTCTTTCTCTCTCTCTCCTCTCTCTCTCTCTTTTATTGGGTATAAACCCAATTCCATTCAATCGAAACCCGTTAGCCCTATAAACCCATTTACCCATTAGACTTAAGTTACGGGTTTGGGTATTGGATCCAAACCCAACCCATTAAGAGCCCAAACCCGCTGCCAAAATCCAATAAAGGTAAAATTACAGAAAAACCCCTGTTACTTTATCACATTTGCATTTTAACATATTTATTACATATTTAACATAGTTTATTAATTGTAGTGTTCGGGTGATAACTGGAGCATCCGGAGTCCGATTTGGACGATCCTGGAACCGTTGCGATGGTGAGAAAGAGAGCTACCTTCTTATGGCCAGTGTTGTGAGTATTTTTATTTTATAAATTATATTTATTCATGTTTAATAAATATTTAAATGGTTAGATTACTATTCCACATGTTTTTCTTGCATCTATCACATCACCGAACATTGTCACTTTATGGACATCTATTATGGCTTCGCAAGACTGCTGCTGCATGTGCACTGATACACGCATATTCCATTATACCAGATATTGTCACTATTACACTGTCACCATTACCGACCCACCGGTACACTGAACACTGTATTGCATATAGGCTTCGCAAGACTGCTGCATGTGCACTGATACACGCACATTCCATTATACCAGATATTGTCACTATTACACTGTCACCATAACCGACCCACCGGTACACTGAACACTGTATTGCATGTAAATATCCATTACACTGGATACCGTTATTTCATGTTGTTCCATGTACATGTCTCACCATTACATAGATACTGAGATTCACGACACGATTACTACATGTTTGTGAACTATTGATATATGGATACGCTATTACACGGGATACCGCTACATGGATACTCTGTGCACAGTTATTTCATGTCTTACACCACTGTTATATAGACTCACCGGTCTACATGCATTGATTGTCTATGTATTCATGTTGCATGGATCATAGTTTGTATTATTGCTCCATAGATATTCTTGTATTCCTGTTATATTGTAACGCCCCGATCCCGCAGGTACGGGGACGTTATGGCGACGTACATACGCGAGGTGTAAACACGCTCACGCGTACGTTAAGCCTCAATACAGTACATAACCTCCATAAATACCTGGGGTCCACCATGAGATAAGTACAAGAATACCTGCAGAAGAGGGTCAGTAATCATAACAGATATGGAATATAGGAACAAATAAGATAACTGAAATGAATTACTAAAATACCTATGAATAGGCCAGATGAGGAATTTCCTAGGTGACTCCAAGACACTCTCGGTACGCGGATCTCCAATCTGGGCACGCAAACCCAGGGTCGTCAGAAAGTGACCTAGTGAGTGGTAAAATGAAGGAACAGTAATACATACATAGTAATACAAGCATGATACTAATATATAATACATGATGTGGTACAAGTGATATTATATCATAAGCATATAGGAAGCAGTAGAAATATAATAATATGTCATCTTTAGGTACCATCACTACCTAGCCGGTTATCATCAGGTCATGACTCTAATCATATTTAGTTCATATAATAAATAATGTTATCTAACGGTGACATAATAGCAGTGAACATGATAGTGATGTAAATGAACATGCAGGTGGGTATATGCAATATGAACATGCTACTGTGTTGTGTCTAGACAACATATAAACAATGCAAAACAGACTATATGTGATGCAAGGTGTACCTGTGCATGAGTAGTATTCCACCATAGGTATCGAGTATTGTAGCAAAGTCTACAGGTAACATGATAGCGATACAATAACATGAACATGAATAGTAACAAGTAAGCAAGATCACAGTGAACATGATAGCAAATAAAATAACAGGAACAGTAACATGTATTAGGTAAGTCATGTCAAAGTCATGTACAATAATAGCATACATGTCTGAGGCAAGTCATGTGATTGATACAATAGTAGCAATCAGTATCACTTGGTATTTTAATTACTCTCTTCCCAGTGTCCCATACCACTGGTAGTTCATACTGGAGCCCGCACTCCAGTCGAACCCATCCGGACATGGCCTACGGGTACCATTATCCAAACGAGAGAGTAACCAAATAACAAATGTTCCCGACGTCACTATTGTGTATACTGTTTATTATGTTCATTGGAAACCCATGGTCGAAGAGTTCTTATCGGGTAGGTGTATCCCGTGCATACCCGGGATCACGGCCTTAAACAAGCCCCTGGCTGCCAGGACCAGGGCCCTCCGCTAAGAGGGGAGCATGAATCAAGTAACAAGAGCTCATGGAGCAATTGGTAGGCAACCCTCCTACCGTCCCCTGCAGTGGGAAAACAATATGGATCCAGTACATCACCCGATAAGATCTAGTCAACCGTCAAGTCTCCCCCATACCCAAGTTATCTTTATGAGCTGATAAGTCAAGTATACAATGTAACAAGAACCAATACAATACATGATATGGGTAACATGATAACTGGACCAGAGCTCTGTTGATAGCATAGAACAATATCACGAGAATCAGGAACAATATAACATGATCAAGTGAACAATATACCGGGAAACGGGAATAATAGATGTGGGATTCCCACATATCGCATATCAACAGCTCGCATGTCCAGTAACAGGAATATCCATATCAGTACCAGGTAATAATCATAGAACATGAATACGGTAACATGGAACAATAAAACATGTAATATGAACGGGGATCCATATGACAACAATAATGTATGTGTGGTCGTGATATGTAAACATGACATGCAAGTGTAACAGTACTAGGTAAACATGACATGCATATGTCACAGTGATATGTAAACATAACAAGCACGTGTAACAGTGATAATGCGGTAGTCCGTGCATGGTTATATCCGTGTACCAGTGGAATGCCTATGAGTAGCACTAATCCGTATAATCGATCTATGTCTCACTAGTCCATGACATATTAGTGGTCAGTGTATTATCATGTCTAGTGAACTACATAGCCGTGTAATGCTGATACCGATGCATGTACTAATGGTGTCTAGTAGTCATGTCAAGTGTAGGGTCGTCAAATACCCTGAATCAGTATTCATGTGACGATAGTTATCTAACTATGAGCTACTACATGAAGTAATGGTATACACTAAGATGGGGACCCAATGATCCGTGGGACAGTGGCGGTACAAACATAATATCTGTGTCTGAGTTGTCTACGACGTATGTCTTGTTACTATGGTTACCTCATCTCATTAATTAACCCATCAATCTGTATACTTATTGTGCCTTAATTGCAGGGATTACCATAATTATCATGATTTACCAATAATCATATTTTATTTTTAATTAGGCAATCAACCAAGATATGAATCATGATAAAATATAATTTATAAAAAGAAAACACTCACAAACTGCTACAGGACTGTAGCTCTCGTTCCCACGATCGCAACGGATCCAGAATCGTTCCAATCGGAGTCCGGATGCTCCCGATATCGCCCGAACACCAAAACCAATAGAAAAGGTTAGATACGCAATAACATAAAATAGTCAGGGGGCTATTTGTAATTTACAGGGGCCTAAAAGTAATTTCTACATTTTACAGGGGCTGAAAGGAAATATTACCTTCTTGGGTCGGGTACCCCAAACGGGTCGGGTTTTGAAATGAACCCAAACCCACAACATTGGGTTTTCACCCAATTCTGTGACAGCAGCAGCAGCCTTGCGCTGCTGCTGTCGCACACGCACGGCCGCCGCCTGGCCGGCCCAGCCAGCCCGGCCGCCCTTGCCAGCGCAGCCGCCCTGCCGGCGCCGGCATGGCTCCGGCGCCCATGGTCGCCGTTCCGGCCAGCCAAGGAGAGAGGAGATGGAGGAACAGAGGAGATGGGGGAGCAGCCCGCAAGCCCGCCGGCGCCGCCTGGCCGGCGGTCGCCCAGGCCGGCGACAGCCCTCAGGTCGCCGGCGGCGGTCCGGGGCAGATCAAGAGGGCGAGAGAGAGCGCGGGAGGGAAAGTAAGAGAGAGAGAGAATGAGTGAGAGAGAGATAGAAGGAGAAGAGGGGAACAGAGGGCAGCGGCCGCCGGTTGGGCGGCCGCCGGCCACCGGCGGCGCGCCGACCGCCGTGGCCCCGCCGAGCATTCAGAGAGGGAGAGGAGGAGAGTGGGGAGGATTTTAAAGAAGGGGGTGCTACAGTAGGGGGTTGGGGGATCTCTCTGGAGAATTGGAGAAGAGGAAAGAAAAAGAAAGGAAAGAAAAGAATAAAATATATATATATATTATAATATTGACCTAAAATTCGACCAGTTCCGAACGGTGCCCAAAAATTACAAAAAATAGAGAATATTACCTGAGACGGAATATGAAGACGGTTTCTAGAAATTCTATCCGGTTTGCCAATTAAAAATCCCGGAGTGTCTCACCGATACGGGCGACACCGGTTTGGCCGGATTTTTGATAAATTCTGAAAAATCCCAAAAATACCTTAACGTAGATCACACGATTCTAAGGCACACAGTGAAAGCGGATTCTCAAAATCTAACTCCGTTTGTGAGATAAAAATCGGAAGGCCGGTAATCGGTATCGGGCGACACCGACTACGGAGATTTTTCAAAATAATCCAGAAAAATTCCAGAAAATCTTGAAAAATCTAAAATATTAGAAAATGATTTTTGAAACTGAAATCAGCTCAATCGGACTACTACAGAGGTCAAATCAAATTTGTACGTCGTATCGCGTACAGATACGATGATACGTACACTGGAGATCAGGGTGTTACATATATTGACCACTATTTATGTTACATGGATTACTGTTACATGAGTAGTCTGTCCTGTATTCCCGTTATATGATTATTTCCCGTTGCTGATATGGATATTCCCGTTACTGAACATGTGAGCTATTGATATGCGATGTGTGGAACTAAGTGCCACGTGGATTCAAGCCACGGGGGCCACCTCTAGAATCCCACATCTATTGTTTCCCATTTCCGTTATCTTGTTCTATGCTATCAACAGAGCTCAGGTCCTGTTATCATGTTACATATACCATGCACTGTATTTGTTCTTGCTACACTGTGTACTTTAAATATCATAAATATAACCTGGGGATGGGAGAGACTTGACGGTTGATTAGATCTTATCGGTTGGATGTACTGGATCCATATTGTTAGTCCCACTATAGGGGATGGTAGTGCTGCCTACCGATTGTATATAGCTCCATGAGCTCCCGTATCTTGTTTCGTGCTCCCCTCTTAGCGGAGGGCCCTGGTCTCAGCAGTCAGGGGTCCGTTTAAGGCCGTGATCCCGGGTATGCACGTGATACACCTACCCGATAAGAGTTCCTCGACCATTGGGTTTCCAATTAACATAATAAAACGGTATAAACAATAGTGACGTAGGGAACACTTGTTATTTGGTCACTCTCTCATTTGGATAATGGTACCCGCATGTCATGTCCAGATGGGTTCGACTGGAGTGCGGGCTCCTGTATGAACTGCCAGTGGTATAGGACACTGGAAGAGATTGATTAAAATACCAGGTGGTACTGATCGTTATTATTGTCTAAATCACATGACATGCTCGACTCAGGTATATTATTATCCCTTTATATTTATTACTATTCCTGATATGATACCCATGATCATGTCACTGTATACCTCGTTACACTTCTTGATATTTGTTACACTCCATGTGGTAACACACTATTCATGTATATATATACTCTGCATTGCATATCTCCTGTTTTATGTATACATTGCAGACTTCATTACTGTATATGCACAACCCAGTAATATGGTTATATTGCATACTGCACATCTGCATGTTCATTTCCATCACGTCATCACAATACAACAATATTTATTATATAACAGTGGATACTACTGTAGACATGACCCGATGATAACATGCTAGGTAGTGATGGTATTAAAATATGATATTTTTATATCTCTACTGCTTATTAAATGCCTACTATATGGTATCATTGTTACAGATGTCTTATATATTATTATCGTGCTTATATTACTATAGTACATATTACTGCCTCCTTCATTTTACCACTCACTAACTCGCTTTCTGACGACCCTGCGTTTGCGTGCCCAGGTTGGAGATCCGAGTTATCGTATTATCAGATAGTCTATTGGATTCACATAGGAGACTCATCATCGAGACCATTCATAAGTATCTTTGTGATTTATTTCTGTTATCTTATTTATCCCTGTTTTCCTATCTGTTATGATCACTAACCTCTTTCTGCAGGTATTCTTGTACTTATTTCCTGCTGGAACTCTTATATATATGGAGGTGATTTCCTGTACTGAGGCTTAGCGTACGTACGTAAGGGTTTTCCGCCCTGCGTATGTACGTCGCCATAACGTCGCCGTATCTGTGGGATCGGGGCGTTACAAAACTAAAGCAAAAGCCTAATTCTAACTCTCTGCTGAAGTGGTGTCTTTCTGCCTTCAGAAATGCAGGTATCTTCTTTTGACCATATCCTCCCAAGCATCTGATTTAGTTATGATTTAAATCCTCCCAAGAATCTAATCTTCAGTTGTGATTTAAATCCTCCCAAGAATCTATTTAGTTGACCTGGATTTCTAATTATCTTCTTTTCGACCATATCCTACATAATTTAGACATTAAGACAGTTAATTGCAGAATTTATTACAAAATTGATGCATGAATGTAATAATAATTATGCAATATGTGTGTCCAATCACACCCCCACCAATCTTTTGCTCGTCCTCGAGCCGAAAAAAAGTAAAATAGAACAAACCTAATCTAACTCACTTTTATAGGAATCACGGTTGCACTTAGCACGTACAAAAAGATGTTAAACCTCTAGGTTACCCCTAGAGGATGAGTTTTATCTTATGAGGGTTTCATTGAATTTACACCACAAAATCCATAAAAAAAAGAAAAACAAAGTGTTAGTATTTTTGAAAACGCATTTTGAAAGAGAAAATATTTGAAGATTTTTTGCAAAAATTCAAGTAATTTATAAGTCACAAAATACCAAACTATTCTTTCCTAAACTTAGTCTATATTCAAAAACTTGTCATCAATCAAGATAAGGATTATAACTATATTTCTCATCTAGTCGTGTATTTTATCTTAAGTCATATGCATCTTTGTGATCGTGGATATTTGATTAAGGATTCTTCAACCCTAACTCCTATGCCCTATTTTTATATATTTTGATGGTAATATCTCTTAATTTTATTAGGCTTTTTAATTCCCATGTAACGAGCCTTTAGTCTGTGACTCTTAAAACCGGACGGTCTTAGGGCATCGGGTGAGAAAACACCACTAGAATTTAAGGACTCGAGCAAACAAGACCACAAAAGTAGGGATTTTTATTTATAATATGGATCACTTTAGGCGTGAATACTTATACTTTATGAGGCACAAATGCCTAGCTTAATCAAAAGATTTTTAATATATATATATTTTTTTATATAGCATAAGAATCTTTAATTTTGAACCCTAAGTGTGTAAGTGTATAAAGTATGCATATTTCAACAAGGTAAAAATCAAGACTAAATTACTTTTTCAACTTTTCTTCCTAACCCTAGAAATAAACAAATAATCTTATTTTGACCAAGTATAAGAAATCCTAATTATGGTTTTTCTATTCCTTAAAAATTAACTTAATTTCTTACAAAAATAGGTCAAAATGTTGTTTCTCTTTTCAAAAAGTTTTTAAAAGCCAAGAAAATATTTTTAATATAAATTAAAAGAAAACCTATGTTATGTTAGAACTCTCTCCCACATTTTTCTCATGTATTGTCATCAATGTATGAATGAATGCATATATGCATGAAGAAGAAGAAAATGAAGGAAAAATGTTAACTTAAGGTGGTGGTTCTGATGGTAGTCGAGGCCAAACGTTGCTGCTCAATCTAAATAACGTGAATTTTCCCAGTTATATGACAAATCTTAGAATATCATCTCAGAGTTATTATGGTCTATACCTTGATCTAACAATAGAATATGATTAGGTGAAATGGTTGACTTGGTCTCAAGAATGAAAAGTTCGGCAACTAATACTGACTCAGGAATATGACTTAAATCAAGTTTAGGTTCAAGAGTCGATTTTAGTTCAAGAGTTAGTTCCAAATCAAAAAATTGAATTCACATTTTTTCCCATCAAAGGAATGTGATTATCCAAAATAGGTTATTCAGTTTCAAGCTCTATAGGTACAGGAATCAATATTGGCTGAGGAATGGGTCCAAATCAGGTAAGGGTATCAAAGTCAACATAGATTCAAAAATTGAAACTGAATCATAAAGTGGGGGATCAGAGTCACATTCATATTCAAGTTCAATTTTCTTGAAATGAAAACTTGCCAATTTATCAAAGGATTAGGATTGGTCATGTTCAATATGTTATGGTGGAATTGAAATCTTGGTTAAAGTCTTCAAGACACCATGATTTTTGGTTCCTATTAATATGGCTAGGGGAATTAAGAATGATCAAAAATTGAGTAGGGAGAGTTTCCTCCTTCTTATCATTAATTGTGTTGACCAAGTGACTAATTGTTGCTTCTAGCCTATCGATGGATTGGTTACAATCAAAAGTTGATCGGCTATAATCATTTTGGCTCTGAATCAAGACTTCCATTTTATCTTCCCAGTTAATCGGTTCTTCTTCTTGTTGTGGTGGGACTTAAAAAATAGAGTAAGGATCTTGGATTTGAAAATTTTGGTGGGATTGTGAGTGTTTCATGTTTTGAACACGTCGCTCGGACTCGTGTAGGGTTCTAGAATCTTATCAAAAATCGAATTTTTTCCTCTATCGGTGTATATAGACCTGAATGTTGGTAAGGTGGTTGACCATATGATTCGGATGAGTTGTATCTCCACTGACTTTATGAAAAGTGAAGATGATGATTGTTCCAGTCTTATTCATAATATTGAGACTGGGGCATGTGTTGATTCGGATAAAATCAATACGGCATACTTGGTTGGTTTAAATTATATAATGTTGAGTTGGTTATATCCAAAAAAGAGGTCGGGATAAAATATGGATTATTATTAAAGTTGAAAAAATTGTGATTATAACCATTTCATATAAAATGACAAAAACAAATAAAGAAAGATAAACAAACAAATAAACAAAGAAAAAAATTGGGTAGGCCTTAGACCTAGACAACTATTAACTGGTTAAACTATCCACGAGAGGTATATTGCAGCAATTTAACCACAAGTTAATTGGCCAGGTAGGGGAAAGATTAGTGGAAGGTATCCGTGCTTGAGAAACGTGAGCCTAATTATGTCAAACTACTGTTCTTCAAGATTTCGCCTCTTAATCCCTAACCTTTGACACCGATTTGGTTTGAGTCAAACTCTAACAACTTTCTCCTTAGATTAGTCTCTTAATGAATCCAGATGTGTCTAGGGCCAATATCTAATAAACTTTAAGTTAAGATTGGGTTAATAAGTGTAATGGAGATGGTTTTTGGGTTAAGGAAGAGTAATGACTTCCCCACCTTATCTTGTTTAAGGATATGCCCTTGATAGTTTTAGTGCAAGTGTGCAGTTATAAAAAAGTTATACTCAAGCAATATATCATACAAGCGTATTATCTACACCACATGCAATGCATAAATACCTTGGCTCCAACACTCTTCAACAGTAATAAAAAATATAACAAAAAAGGCAAATGCCCTAAAATGCAAAGTCTAAACGTTTTTAGCATTTACAATCATCAAGTTACTGTTGAGGTTAGAACAGTATATAAGGTAAGTTAAAGAGAAAAAAAGAATTGCAGAAGACAAAACATTGAAATACAATCACCTGTAAGAAAGCAGGATTAGTAATTCACTCAAATTGCCGCGGAAACACAGCTTTTGCAGCGTTTGCTCGGCAGAGTTGAGAGATTTGGGCTCTGCTTTTTAAAGCATAGGCCCAGAGCTACTTATATGTATTCTGCAGCAATTCGTTTCCTAAAATCAGCACCTGAACACAAAAACAGAGAAGATAAATTAATCATTAATAAATTAAAAAAGAAATTTACCGTCTCTCCCTGAAAATGACACCAAAATCTGATTGAAGTGAAACCTGCACAGAAAATATAAAGTTTAGAATTAAGAATAGAGAGTGCTAGGTTACTCAATACTACCACAATTGCAAGTGCCTATACGGGTCGTAATCCACAAAGATGGACTATGATAGAAACTTTTAGTAAGTTCTTTCTAAGTTACTACTACTGGTTAAAATATTTTCTTCTTTATTCTTTTTTGAAAGAGAAAAAAGCGTTAATGTTAGAAGTAGATGATGATAGAAGAAGAGATGGTGATGTTTCAATTAAAAGAAAAACTAATTTAGGAAAATGAAAAGAGAAATAAAAAAAGTATTAATGTAAAGGTGTTTCTAAACTAAGAAATAAAGAAAAAAACTAAGAAAATTTACTTATCTTTTTTGCACTTGCTTACCTTGGATCCGTTGCAACGATTTATCTTGGCTTGAAAGCGATCACAGCATGGCATATAAGGTCTTCCCTACTCTAAATCGGTCTAATTAAATAAAAATAAAACAGAGAAGAATAGTAAACTATTACACAATTAGACGTAGATATCCATCACCATAAGCCATCAATGGCACTAACAAAGGTAGGACAAATTCGAGGCTATAGGATTCACGTGGATTATAAATCACAGAAGAGGCAAGTAAAGCAAAAACTAAGAAAAAAATAAGCTTTTGATTAAATCGAAAAATGATGAAAGAAAAGAAAAAGTTTTACATCAGTGTCACTCTCAATACAAATCTTTCTCTACTTCTCTCATGAATCTCTTCTCTAGCCAAAGCTATAAAGAAAACTTAAAATTACATAAAAGAAAAAAAACCTAAGTTAAACCTTGCCTAATTCTAGCTCTTTACTAGAATGGTGCCCTTCTACCTTCAGAAATGCAGGTATTTTTCACGGTCAGGATCTGGCCACAGGGCCAGATCTAGGGAGCCGTGGTCTATTGATTTTTGATTCAGTTTTATCTCCAGGTTTTTTAATTTGGGATCTGGATTTGACATTATCTTCATTGATTCTTCAGTCAATCAACTGGATTTTTAAAAATCTGGTTTTAACTGAATAGATCTAAAATTATTCTCTTTGATATGCTCAATCTTCAGTTGTAATTAAATCCTCTCAAGAATTGAATTTAGCTGGCCTGGATTTCTGATTATCTTCTTTCCCATCATATCGTGCATAATTTAAAAATTAAGACAGTTAACTACAGGATTTATTACAAAATAGATGCAGGAATGTAATAATAATTATGCGATACGTATATCCAATCAACTAGCAATGCTAGAGAGACTTAGCGGTCGACCGCCCAGTCGACTGCCAGACGAGAAACAGTTTAATTCTGAATTAATTTAGGATTTTTTTGATTTTCAAATTAGACTCCAATTGATTTTGTGTTTCTTTATTTTGAATTAAGATTACATAGATAGATTAGGACTCTTTTAATCTTTTTGTTTCCTTTTAGAAATTGGGTGTAGCTTCCTAGTAGGAATAGTACTCTCTTGTAAGTCTATAAAAAGACCCTTGTATCATTTATTTTGTAAGAATATTGTATACAATTTTCAATCAATATATTTTGAGTTTTCTTTATATTTGCTCAAAGATTCCAGGTATTCTCTTTAGCTCGTAGATTCGGGTCATTTTGCTCGTCAATTTGAGTAGTTATTCTTACCTGGAGATTTCTTTAGGGTTCGTCAGTGCTAGAACAAGATCTAGCCTAAGTCATTCATCTTTCTCGCCTCCCCATCTATGTAAAGTGGTATCAGAGTCTAGGCAAACGCTCCGACGATGGCTGGAGATGACGACGAGCAATCCAGCCTCTCCACGAGAGTAGGCGCTGTAGAAGGAAGACTTGGCGCTCTTGAATCAACCATGGGCACTTTGGTCTAAGAAATTAAGAGGCTATCTCTCAATGATCGAGGCCTTATCGATAGTGCGTACCGAAGCAGCTTGAACGTTCATCGAACAATCTTCTTCCACCACCCGCATCAGATGACTCTCATCCACAATCACCACCATATCAACTATCACCATATCGATCACCTCCACATCATACGTCACCAAAGTATCATCTATAACATCCTCAACTTTTTGAATCTTTCTATGAAGAGGAATTACCCATCTATCAGTCCAATGATGATTATGAAGATGAAAGGATGGCCTATGGAAGGGGCAAGGGACTCGCTAATCATAACCCTAATACGAGAGGCAGGTTTTCTAACCCTAATAGGAGAAACATGTTTCCTAATTCTATTCGTGACCAAAGAAGAGGATATTCAAATTTTGATGAGTTTTCAGATTCTATTCCTTCTTTTGATGAAAGTCATGATGTTAAGTCAACCTTACTTTAGATCAAGGAAGCTGATAAGTTGTTTGACATGAAATATATTCCCATGAAAGATCATGCCGAGTTTGCGGCTCGTAAACTTAAAAGAAGGATAGCGACATGGTGGAATCAATTTCAAAACATCCGTATTGTAGGTTCACCTAGAGGGGGGTGAATAGGTGATGGCTAATCTAATGGTCACTTAATGCCTAATAATGCGGAAGCTAAAAACAATTATGACCAAATAAAACTTTTACACTAAACACCACGTATAACACAAGAGTGTTACCGAATTCCCCGTGAAGGGCTCTGGACAAACTCCTCTAGATTCCCCTTGAATGGGTTGAGGTGCCGCGTTGGCTCTCTTGGTTAAATACAAGTGTTAGCAAGCAACTCAAGCATATATATCAATTAAGCACAAATGAATATATCAAGCATATAAAGATAGACAATAAAGCATGCAAGATATAACAAGAGACAAAGAGCTCTAGAGAGAGAGTGAGCAATCGCAAACACAAGGGTATGTTTCGAGGTTCGAGCACACTTGCTCTACATCCCCGCCTTCGACACACGAAGGATTTCCACTATGCAAGATCCCAATGGATCTCTCCTCGGTGCCGCAACACCTACAAGCCCTCGGACTCCCTAGTCCCGTACACACGCAAGCTCACTAGCTCGCCGAGGCCGCACCTCAAACACGGAGTTCACACACGAACTCGAAACCACCGAGTCCCCACTAGGACCCGAAACAATGCGAACACAACCGTCCGCCTCCTCAAAAGAATAAAGTAGAACTTTGGTGATCACAACTCTTGATCACCTAAAATCCTCTCACAATAACACTCCCTATATGGTAGATATAGCAATGGATAGCTCAAGTGTTTGTATGAGAAAACAAGGAAAGAGATGGTGGAGGAAAACTCAAAGAATCTCTTTTAACACACTCTAAATAAAATCTTCCCTTTTGATTGGAAGTATTTGCACTCAAATATGTGGAGAAAACCCTTTTAAAAGAATAAAAAAAACTGGCTCAAAGCTCTCCTAAAATCTTCTTGCAAAACAATGACCAAACCCCCAAATTTATAGGCTGTCAAAAACTAGCCGTTGGGGTCTGTCAGACCTGCCGGTCGACCGCCCGGTCGACCGCCAACGGTCAAGAATCCGACCGTTGGAGCCTCCGGTCGACCGCCCGGTCGACCTAAAAGAACAGAGAGCACTGCTCTCAGTTCCGGTCGACTCGGTCAGTCGACCGGCCATCTGCCAGGACAAGGCGTGCACGTCGTGCACGTCGGTCGACCCGAGCCGGTCGACCGACTTTAGCGTTAGTCGACTATAAAGGTAGTAAGTCGACTATCTGAAGCCTGAAAACAGTTTTTCTGGGATTTAAAACTAAGTCTTTTGGTTCACATAAAATCCCATAAAATCACAAAAAATTTACAAAAATAGTTTTACCAATATACTTTGATATACAAACATGCTTGCACAAAATCAAGGCATGTTATAAAAGATTTGGACTATTTTTGTAATATGGAAATATTGGTTCAAATGAAAACTTGTATTTTTCTAAAACTTGTTTTCCAAGCTTCTTCATGATACAAAAACAAGATATTTTGAATTCATTAAAGCATAGTGTGTATGGATATGATCCACTACACAATCAAGATGAAATATCTATGTTTTTGACATTAAGCTCTAAATATGGTTTTGGTTAAAACATCTTCATAAGAAATACCAAAAAATCAAACATGTATTTTGTCACAAAGAAAAATCTTCTCTAAACTAAAAAATCTTTTATGAAAACAATTCTATCAAGAGTGTGTGTGTATATGTACTTGAGCAATCCACCAACTAATCTATCCTTTACATTTTAACTAAAACAAAAATATTATACCTAGACACAAGTCTTGATCTTCTTGAAGTCTTCACTTGAAGGCTTCTCATCTTCTTGACTTGGTCCAAACTCCGTGCTAGCTCCAAATCTTGACTTTGAATCTTTTGTTGAAGCTATGCACCTACTAAGATCTTGATCAAAGAATCTGTCACTAATTAAACACAAGATCATTAGTACTATAACTACATGAGTTAATCATCATCAAAACTAGAGTGATGGGCCTTTGGGCCAACAATCTCCCCCTTTTTGATGATGACAAAACTCATGAAGTTATATATGCATGGATTAAAGTAAAGCTTCAAAGATGCTCCCCCTTAACTCATGCATAGACCTAAATAATAAGATATGGCAATGAAGCACATAAACATGTATGCAAATGTATGGAGATAAAACAAATCAAATCCTTTTCTCCTATTTGCAAAACAAAACATATATGCATAAACATAAATCTTTCTCAAACATGCATATAAACTCAAATACTTCTCCCCCTTTTTGTCACTCATCAACAAAGGGTTCAAAGTAAAATCAAATCAAACAAATTTTTCTCCCCCTTTTTGTCATAAACAAAGAACCAAAGAAGGGGTAATACAAATCAATCAATAAAGATTTATATGCGATATACATTCATGAAGAGGAAGACGCTAAGTTAACTTCCCTACACATATGCATTACATGAAGAAGGGACGACAAGCCCTAACTCAATAACACATATTATTAAATGCATAAGAGGAGATGTGAAGCTCCCCCCACACACGTATATCATATAAAGAAGAGTTGTCAAGCTCCTCAATTTATAATATACTCAACATGAATCTATATGTAAGAGAGATGTTAAGCTCTCCTTACATATAGGAAATACAAGTCAAAAATTTTGAATTTTTCTTTATCAAAACAAAATTTTGAACTCTCTCGTTAAAACAAATTTTGAATTTTGATATCAATTTTGAAAATGATCAATTGTAAAATAGTGATCAATAGTAATGTAATGATCAACCATATTGATACCAATTTAAAAACAAATGCATAAGCTTGAAAAAAATAAGATTTGAATTAAGCTTAGCATTAACAACCTTTGTGCTTTAAGAACGTAAATCGATTTTAATTAAGCACAAATATCATATATATGTATGAAAAGGGAATACCAATAGAAATTGATACTACTTAAATTTGAAAGCATACATACATATAATCAAAACATGAGTATATACAAAAAGGAATCATATTGATACCAATTGAAATGATCCAATGATACCAATTGACATATGATAAGTTCAAGTGTATATCTCATTGTATAATCTACCACAAAAAAATTTTTTTTAAAAAAAATTATATTTCAAGGTATATGTATGTTTTGATAACACAAGAAGTATACACACATATCCCTAAGCACAATTGAGTCCATATATATATAGATTTGCATGAAAGGCAAATGACTCAAGAGGTATACATATATATCTTAAAGTTTGTCAAAATAAACATACATGAAATGAAAGCACATGATCATAACACAAATCCAAAATGGGAATACAAGTTTAAAAATGTAAGGATCATCAAAACTAAGGCTATACTAGCACATTTAATAGGCACAAATAAGCAATCAAATCCAACCATATATAGATTTATTTGTGGCCCATAATATGTACAAGTATAAATCCTAGTGTTGATAAAAACTATCATTTAAACTAATATTCAATTCATGAAGCATCAAATCTTGATAATACAAAAAAAATAAGATCATGTGTATATCTTATAAACTAATTGAAGAATAAATAACTAGTATAAAATAGTTTTTGAACAACTAGTTAAAGATCCTTCAAATACATCAAATCATATGTTTTTCATAAAACATAACTAAGTACATAAAAATTAATCACTCATGGTCTATAAAGCTCAAAATGATCATGAAACTAAGTCATGAGATAATAAATGAAGATGTGAGTGTTAAAAAATCATGTAAATAGCATTTTTATGAAAATAGTCATTTAAGCTCAAAAAGATCATAAGTCACATTTTTAACAAATCAACTCAAAATCATTTTTCATAAAATCAACAACTTCTAGGTATATGTATGATTTATCCAAATCTAACAATATGCATACATATCTCAAATATAAAAGAGTCTATCAAATGTATTTGCATGAAGGTAAGAGACTCACGGGTATACATGTATATTTATTAGATTTGAATTAGAAATACATATACATGAAGTAAAATCATAAAAATTGGCAAAGCATGTATAAATAAGAATCATCAAAACTAGTCTATACATATGCATATAATGGGTACAAATGAGCATGAAGTGCAATCATATATAAAACAAATGTAGCTCACTATTTGTACATGTATAATATAAGTTTTGATAAAAACTACATCTAAGCATGTTTTTACCACATGAAGCACATAAAGACATAAAACATGAACATGCTAAAAATATCATGAATGAACAAGCATGAACATAAATAAATTAAAAGTTTAGAGATTGTTACCAACTCCAAAGCTCCAACCATAGTGGTCTTTCCTACCAAAATCTCCTTGATAGCGATACATTTATATGTGTCCATCAAGTCCATGTGCATCCACCATCAAGGCACCAAATCTCTCACGTCATGTGAGAGCCCTCACCTACATCAAATACACAAGGTGGAGATTTTGGTACCCATATTTTCTTGGGTCCTTTGGGGTTAGTCTTGTAAGGAACCCAAAAATTTTTATTAGCAAAATTAAAGTGATTTAACCTATCATAACAAAATTTTGCTAAATGGCCTTTGCGGCCACAATGTGTACATGTGTACACCTTAGTATGCTTATGTGTAGGAGTGTGATCATGTTGTGCAACATAAGCAAATGCATGATTATGATGTGCATGAACATGGGGAACTTGTTTCTTTTGAAACAAAGATTCCAACCTAGAATGATTGAATGCACAAGAGCTCAAGGTAGAGCTCAAATTATTCATTTTATTTTTCAAAACATTAATCTCACTAGTGGTGGCATGTAAAGCATGGTGAGATATAGAATCATTTTTCTTTTTCTTTTTCGAAACAAAATATTTTTCTTTTTCACAAATTTTTCTTTTCAAAGATTTATTTTCTTGAAAAATAACTTCTCTTTGTTTTTTCACCAAATCAATTTTATTATTCAAACTTGTGTTTCCTTCACAAAGATCATTCAATTTAGACATGAGGGAAATATTCTCATTTTTCAAATCTTTATTTTCTTTTTCTAAACATGCAATGCTACTTCTAAATGAATCATTTTCCTCATGCATGCAATCAAAATTCTTTTTCAAATTTTTATTTTCCTTTTTAATCATGTCATATTTCTCAAGCAATAGTTGACAAAAAGTAGATAGCTCATCATATGACATGTTATCATCCTCATCCTCGGATTCGGTAGTTACCTCAAGGGGGTTATCTCCTTGGACCATATAGCACTTGTTGGAGGTGTCGCTTCCAACATCCGAATCGCTCCCGGCATAATATAGATCCTTTTCGCCAAGGGAGGTGATGATATTCCAAGCTACAAAAGCCGAATCAATATTAGCAACCCTAAATAAAAAACGTCATTTAGGGTAGACTTTAAAGCATTAAGGGCTTTTGCATTAGCCTCAATATTCTTACCATATAAACAATAATCATTATTAGTGATGGCAAGATAAACATGAATGCCTAGGGCCTTGAGGAACAAGGACATCTTAACCTTCCAAATTTGGATGTTAAGAATGTTAAAGGCGGGTGGTGACATGAAGTCCATGGTGTGTGTACAAAATATTGTGATTAGCCCAAAAATGAGGATCTTTAACTCTAGGTTGTTAGACCCAAATCAAAGTACCAAGCTCTGATACCAATTGTAGGTTCACCTAGAGGGGAGTGAATAGGTGATGGCTAATCTAATGGTCACTTAATGCCTAATAATGCGGAAGCTAAAAACAATTATGACCAAATAAAACTTTTACACTAAACACCACGTATAACACAAGAGTGTTGTCGAATTCCCCGTGAAGGGCTCTGGACAAACTCCTCTAGATTCCTCTTGAATGGGTTGAGGTGCCGCGTTGGCTCTCTTGGTTAAATACAAGTGTTAGCAAGCAACTCAAGCATATATATCAATTAAGCACAAATGAATATATCAAGCATATAAAGATAGACAATAAAGCATGCAAGATATAACAAGAGACAAAGAGAGAGAGAGTGAGCAATCGCAAACACAAGGGTATGTTTCGAGGTTCGAGCACACTTGCTCTACATCCCCGCCTTCGACACACGAAGGATTTCCACTATGCAAGATCCCAATGGATCTCTCCTCGGTGCCGCAACACCTACAAGCCCTCGGACTCCCTAGTCCCGTACACACGCAAGCTCACTAGCTCGCCGAGGCCGCACCTCAAACACGGAGTTCACACACGAACTCGAAACCACCGAGTCCCCACTAGGACCCGAAACAATGCGAACACAACCGTCCGCCTCCTCAAAAGAACAAAGTAGAACTTTGGTGATCACAACTCTTGATCACCTAAAATCCTCTCACAATAACACTCCCTATAGGGTAGATATAACAATGGATAACTCAAGTGTTTGTGTGAGAAAACAAGGAAAGAGATGGTGGAGGAAAACTCAAAGAATCTCTTTTAACACACTCTAAATAAAATCTTCCCTTTTGATTGGAAGTATTTGCACTCAAATATGTGGAGAAAACCCTTTTAAAAGAATGGGAAAAACTGGCTCAAAGTTTTCCTAAAATCTTCTTGCAAAACAATGACCAAACCCCCAAATTTAAAGGCTGTCAAAAATTAGCCGTTGGGGTCTGTCAGATTTTGCCGGTCGACCGCCCGGTCGACCGCCAACGGTCAAGAATCCGATCGTTGGAGCCTCCGGTCGACCGCCCGGTCGACCCGAAAGAACAGAGAGCACTGCTCTCAGTTCCGGTCGACTCGGTCGGTCGACCGGCCATCTGCCAGGACAAGGCGTGCACGTCGTGCACGTCGGTCGACCCGAGCCGGTCGACCGACTTCAGCGTTAGTCGACTATAAAGGTAGTAAGTCGACTATCTGAAGCCTGAAAACAGTTTTTTTGGGATTTAAAACTAAGTTTTTTGGTTCACATAAAATCCCATAAAATCACAGAAAATCTACAAAAATAGTTTTACCAATATACTTTGATATACAAACATGCTTGCACAAAATCAAGGCATGTTATAAAGATTTGGACTATTTTTGTAATATGGAAATATTGGTTCAAATGAAAACTTGTATTTTTCTAAAACTTGTTTTCCAAACTTCTTCATGATACAAAAACAAGATATTTTGAATTCATTAAAGCATAGTGTGTATGGATATGATCCACTACACAATCAAGATGAAATATCTATGTTTTTGACATTAAGCTCTAAATATAGTTTTGGTTAAAACATCTTCATAAGAAATACCAAAAAACCAAACATGTAATTTGTCACAAAGAAAAATCTTTTCTAAACTAAAAAATCTTTTATGAAAACAATTCTATCAAGAGTGTGTGTGTATATGTACTTGAGTAATCCACCAACAACTCTATCCTTTACATTTTAACTAAAACAAAAATCTTATACCTAGACACAAGTCTTGATCTTCTTGAAGTCTTCACTTGAAGGCTTCTCATCTTCTTGACTTGGTCTAAACTCCGTGCTAGCTCCAAATCTTGACTTTGAATCTTTTGTTGAAGCTATGCACCTACTAAGATCTTGATCAAAGAATCTGTCACTAATTAAACACAAGATCATTAGTACTATAATTACATGAGTTAATCATCATCAAAACTAGAGTGATGGGCCTTTGGGCCAACACGTATGTATCAAGACAAGCCACCTATAAGAATGTGGAGACGGATGAAAAGACTTTTACAAGCCCGTAGTCTTGCTTTGAAGGAAGAAGAGATAGAGAATTGACCCATGAGATTGTATCGGTCAAACGGTGTTGGAATTGAAGAATATAAGTATGAATCTTCGCGTTGAATTGTGGCGAGATCCGTTAATTGAATCAATTGGATGATGGTTGGAGTGTGTTCTCCTTCCATTGGGGATGAACGTGGTATATTCACATGTTCAATTCCGACTTCGAATGAATGGATATTCAAGTCTAAAGATTGCCTAATTCAAAGCCAAAACGGGACTAAAGGTAGCTAAAAGCATTTAGTCCCACATTGGCCATGGGATGGAAGTTTGTGGTGTATAAATAGAAAAAATTGAGAAAAAAGGGCGTGCCCTTTGGGTACTTGGAGTTTTCGCGCGCGATTGGGAGGGATCTATGCCCGCTTGCCGCCGCTGGCGGCGGCGGCGGCGGCGGGTCGGCCGGTGCCGGGGCCGGGCTCGGGCTCGGGTCCGGGACTGGGTCTGGGTTCCCTACCTGGCCTAGTTATTTTTGAATCGGGTCTCCGGGTATGGGTTGCGAGCATCCGCTCCACTACCCGAACCGGACCCGCTCCACTCCAGATCCAAACCGCCCGCCAACAAGACCGCTCCGCGTCAGTTGGACTGCCAACAGTTGCAACTATTGGGCTGCCAACAGACGCGACTGCTGGGTCGAAAGTTTGCAACCTTTCGTTGGGTTCGAACCTGTTGGCCCTCCTGGAGCGCTATATAAAGCGCTCCAATCTCTCAATTGAAACACACCAACTACAACACCAAAATTCAGAAATAACTCTCTCTCTCTCTGAGTTCTGAACTGGGAAGTGGAGTTCTGAAGTGACTTCCAAAAGGAAGTGGGAAATCTGTAACTCGGTTTCCGAAGCGATTTCCAAAGGAGATTCTGCAAAATTCGTTCTGAAAGAAGGCTCAGAAAATTCAACAGATTCTTTTATAGAATTGTTGTTTGAATCTGAGACTTCTGAAGAAGAATATTCTTCAACCTTCCTTCGTCCTCAACATTGGGTGCTACTCCAAAGTAAAGGCAAATATTCATTCGAAATTTGTCCTTGTACCGCTGCTTCAACGATCCTGTGAAAGGTACTGGTTGACTATGGTTCGACCGTACGGTGATTTGGTAGTGCTATCCAAATACCGTGAAGGAGTGTTGTATCTTGGGAGACCAGCGTCCATTATCCCGTTAGCACCGGTGCGGGGGACGTAATTGTCTTAAGGAGATTCGCTCTAAGCGTACCTCACTCTAAATACTGTATAAGTGAATTAATTTCTTTATACAGGGGATATACTTTACAGTATATCGAGACTGATTTAGATTCAGTCTAATTGGTGTTTAACCAAGGAAGGAAATTGAAAGGTGGTTCTTAAATTAAGGAACGTTCTATTGAACGAAAAACCTCCCACCTGATATTTGCTGACCTGGCCATTAGATTGTTGCTATCTCAGTGATCTTGATTAGTTGTCAGATTGATTCCTGTTAAGCAGAATACCCAACAATCTTAAGACAATTAGTACTATTGAAGTTTCTTACTTCTGTTCTGCTTGAACTTGCAGAAAATGTCTGAGACTAATCAAGATAGTACTAGCAAGGCACTAAACATGCAGCTACAAGCTTTGATGCCAACTCCACTTCCTAACCCGAAGCCGGAGAAGCCAGGAAAATTTGATGGCACAGAATTCAAGAGGTGGCAACAGAAGATGCTCTTCTACTTGACCACTCTTCATCTGGCCAGATTCCTGCAAGAAGATCCACTAGAGCCTGCAACTGATGCATGGACTCAATGTGACTTCCTTTGCCGAAATTATATTTTAAATGGACTGGATGACTCTCTTTACAATGTCTACAGTCCTATCACAACGGCAAAGAAGTTATGGGCCAGTCTTGACAAGAAGTACAAGACTGAAGATGCTGGTACCAAGAAGTTCGTCGTAGGACGATTTCTGGAGTACAAAATGGTGGACAGCAAGACTGTAATCAGTCAGGTACAAGAGTTCCAACTTATCTTGTACGAGATAGAAGCCGAAGGTATGATCCTACCTGAAACCTTTCAGGTTGCTACTATCGTGGAGAAACTCCCACCTGCGTGGAGAGATTTCAAGAACTACCTTAAGCACAAGCGAAAGGAGTTGAAGTTGGAAGATCTCATTGTAAGGCTTCGTATCGAGGAGGACAACCGCAAGTCCGAGAAAAGGAGCAGTAAGAACTCCTATGAAGTAAAAGCCAATGTGATCGAAGACTCAAAGGAGAAAGCGTCTACTTCCAAAAGCTTAAAGCGGAAGAAGACTTCCCAGGGGTACAAAGGTAAGGTCCAAGAAGGTAAGAACATGCGCTTCAAAGGAACCTGCTACATCTGCAATAAAGAGGGGTATAAGGCGAATGAATGTCGCAGCCGCCTCAAAAAGAACAAGAAAAGCCACCCACAGGCAAACTTGACCGACCATGAGTCGCCAAGCCTTTCAGCTGTGGTGTCAGAAGTGAATCTGACAACCAACAATAAGGATTGGTGGGTAGACACTGGGGCTACTCGGCACATCTGCTCTGAGAAATTATTATTCTCAGAATATCAAATGCTAGAGCAAGATGAGCAACTATTCATGAGTAATTCAGCTTCCTCAAAGGTTGAAGGAAAGGGCAAGGTCATCATGAAGTGGACATCGGGGAAAGAGCTTACTCTTAACGATGTGCTTCATGTTCCAGACATCCGCAAGAATTTGATCTCCGGATCAATACTTAGTAAGAAAGAATTTAGAATGGTGTTTGAATCCGACAAATTTGTACTTACTAAGGGAGGGATGTATGTGGGAAAGGGTTATCTTGTTGATGGACTTTTTAAAGCCAATGTTGCAGTGGTAGATAAAAAGTCTGTGTATTTGTACCCGAAGCTTATAAATAAAAGAAATTCTTCTGTTTATTTGCTTGAGTCTCCTATTTTGTGGCATGCTAGATTAGGGCATGTAAATTACAAGTCTTTAAAAAACTTGTCTAATCTGAGATATATTCCTAAACTCAACTTGGAAGAAATTCGCAAGTGTGAGATTTGTGTTGAAGCCAAGTTGGCGAAAAATTCATTTCACTCAATTGATCGAAATACAGAACCTTTAGGGTTAATTCATAGCGATCTGTGTGACTTGAAGTTTATGCCAACTAAAGGCGGTAAAAAGTATTTCATTACTTTTATTGATGACTGTACAAGATACTGTTATGTGTATCTTTTAAACAGTAAGGATGAGGCAATAAATATGTTTATAACATATAAAGCCGAAGTTGAGAATCAACTCAACAAGAAAATCAAGATTCTAAAATCCGATAGAGGCGGAGAATATGAATCAAATGATTTTAGTGAGTTATGTGCTAATTTTGGTATAATCCATCAAACTATAGCACTATACACTCCTCAGCAGAATGGAATTGCTGAACGGAAGAACGGAACTTTGAAGGAGATGGTTAATTCCATGCTCGTAAGTTCTGGAGCTCCGCAGAACTTGTGGGGGGAAGCTCTATTAACTGCAAATTATATTCTAAATAGAGTACCCCATAAGAAACTTGGTCTTATACAATCGAGTTATGGTATGGAAGGACACATTCCTACCATTACCTCAAAATGTGGGGGTGCCTTGCAAAGGTGCTGGCACCATTACCTAAAAAGACTAAGTTGGGAGCAAAAACTATGGACTGCATATTCATAGGCTATGCCTTGAATAGTAGTGCCTACAGATTTCTGGTTCATAAATCAAAAATACCAGATATTCATGTAAACATGATTATCGAATCTAGAGATGCTGTGTTCTTTGAAGACATCTTTCCATACAAACGGGAAGCAGATAAGACTTCTGGGAAAAGAACACACAAGATGGCGTTCAGGGACGAAAGTTCCGAGGAACCGACTGTTAATGCGGAAACTGAACCAAGAAGAAGTCAGAGATCTAGAATCTCAAAATCTTTAGGTCCAGATTTCATAGCATACGCTATTGAGAGCGAGCCTCAAACATTTAAAGAGGCTATGTCAACCCCAGAAGCACAAATGTGGAAAGAAGCTATAAATAGCGAAATAGAATCCATACTAAGTAATCATACTTGGAATTGGTAAACTTGCCTCCTGGCAGTAAACCAATTGGGTGTAAGTGAATTTTCAAACGAAAATTAAAACCCGATGGATCTATCGATAAGTACAAGGCTAGATTAGTAGCCAAGGGTTATCGACAAAAAGAAGGACTTGACTACTTCGATACTTATTCACCAGTAACAAGAATAACGTCCATACGGATGTTAATTGCAATTGCAGTATTGCACAACTTAGATA
Source organism: Agave tequilana (assembly GCA_038442645.1). Classification (NCBI taxonomy): domain Eukaryota; kingdom Viridiplantae; phylum Streptophyta; class Magnoliopsida; order Asparagales; family Asparagaceae; genus Agave; species Agave tequilana. The sequence continues at coordinate 54,227 of JAVJIF010021198.1, forward strand.
TCCATCAAATGGATGTCAAGAATGCATTCTTAATGGTGAATTAAATGAAGAGATATATATGGAGCAACCTGAAGGATTTATAGTCAAGGGCCAAGAACACAAGGTGTGTAAATTGGTAAAATCCTTATACGGTTTAAAGCAGGCTCCAAAACAATGGCATGAGAAATTTGATAGTGTCATGATCAAAGATGGATTCACTATCAATGAATGCGATAAGTGTGTGTACACTAAAACAGTTGAAAATGCATGTATCATTATTTGTCTTTATGTAGACGACATGTTGATACTTAGGACTAATATTGAGATTATTAAGTCCACTAAACGAATGTTATCCAACAGTTTTGACATGAAGGATCTGGGGGTTGCTGATGTAATTTTAGGAATTAAAATTACCAGAACACCAGATGGAATCAGCCTATCTCAATCTCACTATGTGAATAAGATGATAGAAAGATTCAAGGATCATGGGATAAAGAGAATACAAATCTTTTTCTCCCACACGTCCACCTTCATAAGAATACAGGAACTGGAATACGCCAGTTGGAGTATTCTCAGATTATCGGAAGTCTAATGTATTTGATGAATTGCACTAGACCCGATATTGCTTACGCTGTAAGCAAATTAAGTAGATACACTAGCAATCCTAGTGATCTACATTGGACCGCTCTACTACGAGTATTGGGTTACGTATCACATACCAAGGAATATGCATTGAGATATGGACAGTATCCACCTGTACTGGAAGGATACAGTGATGCTAATTGGATTGCATATTCTGAGGAATCAAAATCAACTAGCGGATACGTATTTACTCTAGCAGGAGCCGCGGTATCATGGAAGTCTTCTAAGCAAACATGTATTGCCAGTTCCACTATGGAATCAGAATTCATAGCCTTAGATAAGGCTGGAGAAGAAGCAGAATGGCTTCGACAATTCTTAAAAGATATACCATTATGGCAAAAGCCAGTGCCCGCTATATGTATACACTGCGATAATCAAGCAGCTATATCTAGGGCACAAAATGTTATATACAACAGTAAGTCTAGACATATTCGTCGTAGACATAATACCGTGAAGCAGTTGCTCTCAAATGGAATTATCTCTATTGACTTTGTATCGTCAAAGGATAATTTAGCGGATCCGATTACTAAAGGTTTAAGTGGAGAGCGTATAAACTGCGCATCGAGGGGAATGGGTCTAAAAGCCTAACCTTACCGAGTCAGCTTAATGGAAACCTCACTTAGCGACTGGAGATCCCACGGACTAAGTTCAAGAGGAAAAACTAGTTATGATTGACTCAACAAGTAAGCACTTGAAAGTTTAACTCCAATCCATTCCTAAGGTGCACATAAGTGCTTTTCTACAAGTGGATTAAGGATAAGCTTAACGCTTTTAATGATGCCTATATCTTGTTACTAAACAAGTGGAGTAGAGTAGACTACTCTTAATAGATCCATCACCTATGTGAGTATAGAGTTGGGTCGGCTCTTTGGGAATTTCTATGGAGGCTGTTAGTCCCTAAAGATACTCTCTGAAACCAAGAATGTCCAGGGCCAAAACGGACACAACCGAGAACCAAAGTTGATTTGGAAAGTCACTGTGTGAAGCTTGTTGACTTGGCTTACACTAACGGCTAACAGTTCAAGACCTAGTTCACTGATTAGCCAGTAAGTCCGATAAAGCTTTCGCTATGGAAGGTTCAAGACCTAGTTCACCTATCATTATGCAGTTTCTTTTCTCAAGTACCTTTCACAATAGAGTCAGTCTCTTTGTGTGTCATTTCTTGAATCTCCATTCATTGTGGGGGATTGTTGGAATTGAAGAATATAAGTATGAATCTTCGCGTTGAATTATGGTGAGATCCGTTGATCGAATCAATTGGATGATGGTTGGAGTGTGTTCTCCTTCCATTGGGAATGAACGTGGTATATTCACATGTTCAATTCCGACTTCGAATGAATGAAATATTCAAGTCTAAAGATTGCCTAATTCAAAGCCAAAACGGGACTAAAGGTAGCTAAAAGCATTTAGTCCCACATTGGCCATGGGATGGAAGTTTTGTGGTGTATAAATAGAGAAAATTGAGAACAAAGGGCGTGCCCTTTGGGTACTTGGAGTTTTCGCGCGCGATTGGGAGGGATCTATGCCCGCCCGCACATGTGTGCATGCGCGCGCGCCGCCGCTGGCGGCGGCCGGCCGGCCGGCGCCGGCGCCGGCGCCGGAGCCGGGCCGGGCTCGGGCTCGGGTCCGGGACTGGGTCTGGGTCTGGGTTCCCTACCCGGCCTGGTTCTTTTTGAATCGGGTCTCCGGGTATGGGTTGCGAGCATCCACTCCACTACCCGAACCGGACCCGCTCCACTCCAGATCCAAACCGCCCGCCAACAAGACCGCTCCGCGTCAGTTGGACTGCCAACAGTTGCGACTGTTGGGCTGCCAACAGACGCGACTGCTGAGTCGAAAGGTTGCAACCTTTCGTTGGGTTCGAACCTGTTGGCCCCTCCTCAAGCGCTATATAAAGCGCTCCCATCTCTCAATTGAAACACACCAACTACAACACCAAAATTCAGAAATAACTCTCTCTCTCTGAGTTCTGAACTCTTCAAGTTTCTGCGTTCTGAACTGGGAAGTGGAGTTCTGAAGTGACTTCCAAAAGGGAAGTGGGAAATCTGTAACTCGATTTCCGAAGCGACTTCCAAAGGAGATTCTGCAAAATTCGTTCTGAAAGAAGGCTCAAAAAATTTAACAGATTCTTTTATAGAATTGTTGTTTGAATCTGGGACTTCTGAAGAAGAATATTCTTCAACCTTCCTTCGTCCTCAACAGTGGGTGCTACTCCAAAGTAAAGGCAAATATTCATTCGAAATTTGTCCTTGTACCGCTGCTTCAACGATCCTGTGGAAGGTACTGGTTGACTACGGTTCGACCGTACGGTGATTTGGTAATGCTATCCAAATACCGTGAAGGAGTGTTGTATCTTGAGAGACCAGCGTCCATTATCCCGTTAGCATCGGTGCGGAGGACGTAATTGTCTTAAGGAGATTCGCTCTAAGCGTACCTCACTCCAAATACTGTATAAGTGAATTAATTTCTTTATACAGGGGATATACTTTATAGTATATCGAGACTGATTTAGATTCAGTCTAATTGGTGTTTAACCAAGGAAGGAAATAGAAAGGTGGTTCTTAAATTAAGGAACGTTCTATTGAACGGAAAACCTCCCACCTGATATTTGCCGACCTGGCTAATTAGATTGTTGCTATCTCAGTGATCTTGATTAGTTGTCAGATTGATTCCTGTTAAGCAGAATACCCAACAAACGGGACATTGGAGCCACATCAGCAACCACCAATTGAAGAGTAGTTAACCAAGGGAGATTCATAAAAACTTTCAAGAGACTATCAGCCAAGCATAATCTCATGCAGCCTATGACCCTAGTCCGAAAGAAGAGAAGAAAACTTTCATGCCCATATGCAATCAAGGCGAATTCTTCGTGGAACCAAAGAAAGTAGAGCAAGGTATTGCTTTAGAAGGAGTTCTCTAACTGTTGAAGTTCCCGAGGAGATCGATAAGTCATTGGACGAGTATAAAGGAGTTGGGCACGACGAGCTTCTTGAAGTATTACCATTCATGGAAGATAATCATCATGGTGCGATTATTCTTCATGATTTTGAAGATTCTTTCCTGCATAACAAGTTTTTCAGGATTACAATATTCAATGTTTCCTTGATTGAAACTCGAGGATGAGTTCTTTGAAGAGAGAGGGACTGATGTAGGAAGGCGAAGCCACGAATCAAGGCTCAACCAGGGATCAGACTCAAGTCTCAGTCAACCGCCCGATCGACCGAGAATAGGTGCTGAAGACAGCGGTCGATAGCCCGGTCTACCGCCTAACACAGGGAGCAAGTGAAGAAAAGAGCAGGTTGTCAGTCGACCAACCAGAAGAAGACAAGGCATTAGTTATCCGTTCGATGGCCCGGTCGACGGCAAGAAGATTAAATACCTGAGAGCTCTGTCTCAAAGCGGGTCAACCGCCCAATCGATCGGCCATGCTAGAGAGACTTAGCGGTCGACCGCCAGACGAGAAACAGTCCAATTCTGAATTAATTTAGGATTTTAATTTTGATTTCCAATTTAGACTCCAATTTATTTTCTGTTTCTTTATTTTGAATTAAGAACCTAGATAGATTAGGACTTTTTTAATTTTTTTGTTTTCTTTTAGAAATAGAGTATAGTTTTCTAGTAGGATTAGTACTCTTTTGTAAGCATATATAAAGGCCATTGTATCTTTTATTTTGTAAGAATCTTGTATCTAATTTTAATCAATATATTTTGAGTTTTCCTCATATTTGCTCGTTGATTCAAGTTGTTCTCTTTGGCTCGTGGATTCGAGTCATTTTTCTCATGGATTCGGGTAGTTATCTCTACCTGGAGATTTCTTCAGGGTTATTCAGCGCTAGAACGAGATCTAGCCTGAGTCGTTTGTCTTGTTAGCTTTCCCGTCTGTGTCAAGTTGGAATAGTTTAAATGGTAATGGATTTAGTTTGATTTGATGGCAAGAGGGTGATAATGATGATAGAGGTGGTGCTGCAACAATCGCGGTGAGTGATGAAAGTGATATAGGTGTTGTGATGGGTAGAGGTGATAAACACAATGCAATTTCTTTTGATAGGTTATGTGGAAAAACATAGCTGATTGATGTTAGATAAATGTTATCCCTCCACCTCAAATTCTTGTGTTTGAAAAGACAACAGAGATCCCCACATTAGCAAAAGGAAAAGTCACCAAAAACCCTCAACATATTCGTAAGAGATCTCCATGATTATAAGGGGAAAGTTACCAAGCCCCTCAAGACTATAGTTTATTGCGGGTATTTGGATGTCCAACCTACTTTGGAGTCAAACATAACAAGTTGAATCTGTGAGAAAAAAAGTTTTTGTTTTTGAGAGTTAAAAGAAATTTGAAAGGCTACAAGATATGGGACTCTGAAAATAAGAAGATCATGTTGAGCAGGTATGTCATATTTGATTAGGTTTTATTATTAGAGTCTACCGTCCCTCAGAAGGTGGAGAGGATGAAGACCAAAGTGTATCACAACGGTGAAAGTTGATGCTACTCCACCATCTCTAGTTGGTTCAGTATCAGTTGGGATCTCACCAGATGTGATACCGGTAAAGATTAGTAACCGATTTGGATGCTGAACAGGTTGATTTGATTACAATAAAAAGAACCAAGAAGAAATCCACAAAAGTGAGTTATGAAGAATCATGGATCTCAAGTTGGTGAGTTAGATAAGCTCAAGTTAAAGACTGTTATTCTCCATGACGATTGTAATGTTGAGATCCATATGACTAAACCAGATGAGTTTGTTGCTGCAGATTTGGTATCAGTGGATGGTTGAGTGCTCTGCAGCTTGTTTGGATGAACTATGTGTAACTTGATCCCTTGAGCAGGGGGTAAATAGGCAGCTAAAGTGGCACAGCCAGTTGAGCTGAAATTGGCAATTCGTGGTGTTCGGATCAGATTTGAGAAACCTTCACCGAGGTGGCGAATTGTGGGGAGGAGATAAAATCTTATAATAATAGTTTTTTTAACTCATTGAAGAAGACAGTGAGAGATTTAGAGTTCAACGACATACACAATGGAACGAAGCATCAATGAAGTGATAGGGTGGTCGACTGACGTGCACGAGGTGCACAAAGGAGCAGGGCGATTGATCACCCGGTTAACTGTCTCGAAGGTTGAAAAATCTACAATTTGCAGTCGGTTTGCTAGAAGCTGCACATGCCAGTTGGGTTAGCGGTCGACCGATGGTCGATCGCTACATGGAGCCGATCGATCGCCCGGTTGACCACAAGTCGGGTTCTGTGCAATTTGAGTTGGTTTCAGTTTCTATTTTTTTGAAACAAATTTCAATCTGATTTGTGTTTTTCTTCTATTGGTTGTTCGTCTGGCTGTATAAGGGGGGTCTCTGTAACCCAATTGTGATTTTGAACTTTGAGAGAGGTGATTTGTATTGGAGAGTTTTAGGATTAGTTTACTTGAGAGAATTTTACTATCTTGTGCGTAGTTTTCTCTATTTGGATAAATTTTGATCAGTTGGATTTTCGGATCAATTTGTAACTCTTTGTAACTCTGTTGGTTGAATAAAATCTTCTTCCTTCTACCTCAAGGACGTAGGCAAATTGCCGAGCCTCTTTAAATTATTTGTTCTCATTTTTTTTCTTTGTATTTGTGTTCGTGCTATATTGGTTTATAATTGACTCAACGTTCGAACAATAATCTTGGTGATTGATAAGTATTGGATTCCTCCGGAAGGCGCAACATCTTTCACCATAGAGTTTCTCAAAATAAAAGTCCAACTTCACAAAATTCAAGAGAGAGTTTCAAAATTAAATCTGCTACATAAGCACTAACTATTGAGTGCCAAACAAAAACCAGACAATCTAGTGGAGGTCCCAACAACTATTGTCATGCAACCTAGCCATAGCGGCACAGTCCATGGGTATAACACAATGTTCTGTGGCTTCTCATAACCAATATGTTTCAATTGTATACTTCTTATTATTGTTTAATTGGAAGTGTTTAGTATCTCAACTCCTATTATTTATGTCAATTTCTCTATGAGACAGTTTTAGAATGGGAATTCACTCATTTTGTAAGTGAATCCCCAATCCAACAGGAATCTTGAACAGCTATCATCAATTTAGGGGCTGTTTGTTTCGCGTAAAAGTCCATAATTCGTAAATGACTTACAACCCAATTACAAGTAGGGCGTTTGTTTGGACCGTAATTCGTAAAAGACTTACACAACCCAATTACCACTCACTTGCAACCTAATTACCACTCACTTACAGCCCAGTTACAGTTAATTTTGTGGTCATGCAAATTTGTATTATTTTTTTTATGTTAATATTAAATTTTTTAAATATTTAGCATTTTTAATATTTATTTGCGATATTAAAACTTTTTAAATCACCAAATAGTTAATTTTGGTGGTCAACTTTTTCACTTACGACTTACACATTATGACAATCAAACACCGTAAAACACAATACAACCAAACACCATAAAACTTACATGCATGTAACTCATTTACAATTGTAAAAGACTTTACCAATTACGACTTACGAATTACAGCCAGTTACGACAACCAAACAGGCCCTTAGTTGGAAGTGCATAACTAATGTTGGCACATGAGTTACCTAATGTGTTATATTTTGGAAATCTCAAATTTCTAGACTTATTCATGAAATGAACTCCAAAATATAGTTTAATATTGAGGGGCTCACACATTCTTCTGCAAATAAAGTGTTACATTACCCTTGTTTCATAGAATTCTTATTATAAATAAAAGCTTCTCTACATAGAGCACCAAATGCAACCAACACAATCAAGGGAAGACCTCAATCAGGGATCGGAGACCCAAAGGTGTGATCTTGTAGCTTGTAAATCCAGCATCTTCGAAATTTTCTTCCACTCACGTTCTTCTCGCTCTTTTCCTTCATTGCATGTCAACATAGTTATGTCCCAGTAGAGTTGCGTCTCTACAGTTTCAGCATCTTGATTGTTCGGATCCAAAATGATGTCCACAATCATCACTTTCCCCCCGCCATTCGCCGAGGAAATTGCTTCCTTGCACCGTTTCAGTATCTTTACGCAATCTTCATCGCTCCAGTCATGTAGAATAAGCTATGATCATCCAACGTGTCATTTTCCTAAAGTTTGTTTTGATTGTGTCAAAAAACGAAACCGGAAATAAAAGGGAGCAACAAACAGTGCAAAAATCAGGGCTCTGCCTCTCTGATCAGTTTCCTTCCACATGCGACAAAACGATTTGAAAAGTTATAAGCTAAGCCCCGTGCGTGCAGCTTTCGTTGAAAACACTGAGTACATGGCTCCCACATGTTCATTCGCAGCTTTTCAAAAACAACCAAACAGACATTTTTACCGTGAGAAAGAATCACAACTGTTTATGGGCCTCACCTTCATGAACACTGCATCAGCTGAAGGAATTTTTTCGAACATGTCCCCGCCAACGGCCTCCACGAGTGGAATCTCCGGCAACGCATCAATGACTTGAGGCAGATCGAACAATGTGCACTTCACGTCGGGGAAAGCCTCCGCGATCCCCCTCGCCATCGTCCCGTCCCCTCCCCCCACATCCACCAGGGACTCAGGCCTTGAAATGCCTCGCCGCGCTGCGACGCCATCGCCTTGACCGTCACTCTCGAGTCGCCGGCCATTGTCATGTTAAACAGTTCGTTGAACTCCGGGATCTCGTTGGTTAACTCCCAAAGGGACTTGCCATGTCTCATCTCGCAAGCTGTGGTGTAGTGCTGACATTGAAATTGGAATAAAAAATTTTTTTTTAAAATAGAATTGACAGATTTGATTTGATACTGAACACATTGAAGATTTTGAACATATGATTGCAGTGTCTTGCGGTGTCTTGCACCATTGTCAAATTTTCAAGAGCCTTATAAGAGCCTACTGTGTCTTTTGCGTCTTAGGGATTGCTAAGTTCGGGACTGGGGCTCTGACCAATTGTAAAGACTCGAGACACCATCTTAAAAGACTAGCTTTCTAAATGAAATTGCCTATCTCCATGTCTAGTGAGTTTGCTTAAATCCTTACATACTTAAAATCATCTTCATATCTAGTCGATGTGAGAGTGTTTGTTCGACATCAAACTCACAGATATTATTAAAATACTGTATATACCTTTTCATGGTCAGACGGCAAAAGGCAGCGAGCATGTGCCAATGAGACAACATTTCCTCCTGGGTGATTCCTAGAAACCAAGAAGACAAGCTGGTGGGCTGTCATTCACAAGAAGCTTGGAGAGAGAGGTGAGAGAGTATGCATCCGACTTCTTGTCATACCCGAAGTAACCTGTTACAGATTCATGATGCAAGCACATGGGGCTGCTTGGTTAGGGGTGAAAGCCAGGAAGTGAGGAAATCGTAATAGTTCCCTTTGAAATTTGAAATTTGTTTAGTGAGTTTTTCGCTGTTTGGATATTATTGAGAAGTGTGGTTTGAAAAATGTTATGTTTTTTTCGGTGTTTAGATGGTAATGTAAAAGCGAAAGTGAAAAAGTTGACCACAAAGTTAACCGCAAAATAATATTAAAATAAAAATTAATTAAGAAAAACAAAATTAGATTGTAATTAGAATGCAAGTGATATTTACATGTCCACAAAATTAACTGTTTTGAGTTATAACTTATTACAAATGAGATTTACATGACCACAAAATTAACTGTGGCACCTTGAAAGTGATAAAATAATTGCGTAAAAGGAAAAAGAGCCGGTGCTTGGATAGATAGGGAAGTGAGCAATTATACTTCCTTATTTCCTTACTTCCGCCCACTTCCTTGCAACCAAACACGCCTACACAAAAAATGAGAAGCAAAGAGAAATACAAAGATGGAAAAATATTAGATAGTTACATAATTTCATATAAAGATGTTTTTAGCAATTGTAAAAGATTAATTACAATAATTAAAATATATTCAAGGGGCATGGACTTGCCTTAGGCAATAAGTTCAAGATATGCTAATTGTTTAGCGAGGGCCATTAGTAGACACACATGTTGAGTTAAAGCAATTTTTTTTATAACACAAATAATGATACTCACAGACTATTGATCTACAAACCACAAGTATCCTCGTTTATTGGTGACCATCACCACTGTAAATAGGAAACATTGCACTGTATATTCTTATGCAAGCAACAGGATATGAGGAAAAGGGAATATTAGTCCTTGTACTTCCAGAGATGAAATGGTACTTGCAGCAATGCAGCTAACGTAGTTGATGTGACACTTGATGTCTCATTGAACACCATATACAGTTGTATTAGTTTGAGGAGTATCTATCAGTTTAAGCTTTTGGGTCAAAATAACTGTACAACATTTAGTAAACAAGGATATGAGTACAACCTTTGTGGACAAGGAGTCGCATGATGCGAAGGAGCGCGGGGGAGTTGGCCAGGGGGATGGACAGTTCGGAGACGAGTTCGGAGATAGTCATGGGCCGGCCGTGCTCGTGGATGACGCCCGGGATGTTGAGGTCAATCGCGCACACGAGCGACATTGAGCCGGCGTGGGCCAGCCCGTCGCGGAATATGCGAGCCTGGGCCTGGAGGAGCACACTGGCCTGAGTGTCTGCCGGTGCCATTGGCAAAAGGATTGTGTTGCTCTTGAGAACAGCACTGGACCTGGCTGCTGGTTACTTGATAAGTGATGTGATGAATGGCTGTTTATATTGGCAATGGATTATGTTTGCTTCATTGATTGGTGTAGTTGGTCGATGGATAGTTGCTGTATTTATGTAGTAGCAGTGGGGATGCTGTTTTGGATCAGCTTGCAAGATGGTGTCACCAACAAGATAACTTGTCACTATTCGTCACTATGCATGCATGCATGCTGAGGCTTATGACGCAGGGACTCGTGTGTCAATATATGAAGATAGTTCACAGTTTGTGGAGGCTCATTGTAATCTACGCGCATAGTAGAGGACAAATTAGGATGTATAACACATTAGTAGTTCTCTTCTTTTACAACCTTTTGTTTTAATAAGTTAGACTTCTGTAATTCTGAAAGAATTTTCAAATATTTTGTAGTCAAATATAACTTTACAACATCCGAATGTGAGATCCACTCCGTTAAAACTGATTTACATTATTTCAAGTGGTTAAAATAAAAAAAAACGTGTATCTTGAATACTTTTTACCCACCCATCAAGTAGTATAAAGTGGACAATCAAAATAGTGAGTTGATTAGTTTAATGTGTAAAAATTTGAAATCTAAAAAATTGGTGTGTGAGTGTTTTTAAGTGTTTAGATCATGATGAACGGTCGGATCAAGAATTTGTATGTCTAAAAACTTAGATCTAAAAAATATGTTATTTTCAACCATCTATTTTGTGCCTACAACAGAATGAATCTTGCAATTCTGAAGTCCTAAGATTGTATTTGAGTAGAAAGGATTCAGTCCCGAATCCTTCCGGAATCACACAAGTCTCTCTCTTTTTTTTCCCGTAAGGATCTTTTGTTTTAATATGAGGCATTCATTCTCTCTTTTTTGGGCTTCATTTCCCTTCTTTTGTAGTTTTCTTCTTCTCTTGTGATGTAAGTCTATTGGCGACATGCAACATTATTAGAATAGGTTTCCTACATTAGTTAGTTCTAGACGAGAAATAGTCCGGCTAAGATGTATTGATGAGCTAACGATTTAGTGATAAGACGAGACGTTGAGTTCTAAGAGGCCTTGAGTCCAACCTAGACTATGATGGTACATAAGGTCTGGTTTGGATTGTTTACAGTGAAGATGAGGTCAAGTTGATGCATGAAGAGCCTGACATGATTCATAACCTCATTAACTTTCTGACTTCAGTCTTGGAAGCATGAGCCTTAACAGTTGCCAGCTTGCACCAAGATGCCAACTACAGTGATAGAAGCTTTATGTGGGTTTTTCATAAAATTTTAAACTTCTACTGTGTTTGTCTTCTTTTATGTGGCATTATCTATAATTAGCTGTAGTTCATCAGCTAATTGAAAGTTTTAGTTAAAAAAAATATGAAACTTAGAGAGTTGGTAGAGACTCTAACAGTTCTTACTCAATGTGAGTGGATCATCGAGAGATCACAAGTTTAAAGCAAACCTCCAACAAGTAATAGGGAATGCAATAGAACGAAGCTTCTACAGGTACGTGCAGAAATCAAGCCTCATGATGCACTACCATCGTTTGATGTTGAATGAGAAATTGATCATCTCATCATGCATCTTTTCAATGAGAAACGTTTAGGATTCTTCATGCAAGAGTTTCAAACAAAAAAATGGCAGAAGTCCCACAATAGACAGGCTTTGGAACCTGTAGGCAAATTGAAAATCAAGAGAGAACCACTCATTTACAAGTTTCCTTGTCATGTACATTTTCTTCTCTCAAAAATAGCATAACAACTTCTGCAACATTTTACAGAAAACAAAAAGGAACAGTAAAACATTTTACAGAAAGAAAACAAAGTTTCCCATAACATACATGAACCAATTTCATACCATAACTCAAACCAAATGGAACATTACCCCTAAATTTTTTTTTTCCTGCTTCATCTGCACAGCCAAAATAAACAGATTGTGATGCTCTTGACTGTGGTACATGGAAACTAAACCCAAATATAGGAAACAAACATGAATGATAGCATGATGCATTCCCTTTTATACAATTCCAGTTCCATCCCACTTGTGAACATAACCTTATAATTATCCATAAATGACATAAATAAAGCACCCAGAAAAAAGTAAAAAGCCCCAGACGAATCTATACACTTCCAGCTTATTTACGACGACTAACAAGTATCTCCTGTCAGCTATACAAATCAAATGCACCCCCAACCCTTTGTACAATTGCAGCCGCATATTTCTCAAAAACCCAAATGTTTTTTTGTACACTTGTAACCCCATGTAACCCATATAATAATAGTTAGTACTCTCAGCCACCTCCTGGCCTGCAGTCTCAATTTTCTACAGTTCTCCACCATTTTTCTCACCCTTGCTCTTCTTTGTTGGACTTTCTGGTGACTCACCCAACATGGTGCCATCTTGATCAAAAACAACGAACTTCCATGCTATTTGATGAGAACAACTCCCACATAACATTTTGTGTCAATGTTTACACAGAAAGTCAATGGCCTGAAGAGTTGAAGAGTACATTTAAATCAATCCCAACTGGAATATGTAAATAAGAGTTCAGTGAAGAATAAAATTTAACCAATATCTCCAATAGAACATGCTACTGAAATAAAAGGAAAAAATACATAGAAGTTCACAAATGCCACAATGTTGCAAAAATCTTTGTTTTTTCGAAATAGAGTACAAATGTTTTGTTATTGTGACTGGAGGTCAATCATCATTTAATTAAAAAGGCAAACAAGGGCTGGTAGAAGCCTAGAATATTCTGAAACAACTTGGCAACTGTAGATAAATCACCAACTTCAGTGTTTCTCTCATATTAATAAGGTTAACCCTGGTTTTCAACACCAAGTTACATACTGGATGCATTTTTTATGACACAGCATTTTAGAAAGTAGAAACCTTGAGATCACATGATAAAGTTTTGATTTCGGATAGGGTAAATATCTGTTACATGCATGCCTTTCTCTGCAAATAGCATGATAAAATTGTAATTCATAGAGATTTTAGTAATAGGGGAAAAACAACTCTATAGCATTGTGCATGTAAAAAAAAATTAACACACAGTACACTTGAATACTTCATTTTGAATTTCAAACTTTCAAATGCATTTACAAAGATCATGGTACTGTTTGTTATTTGAAGATTATTGTAAATTACCGTATTTTGTCCTTTAATTTTACCTGATCAGCAGATTCTGATTCTTGGGAGTGGAACAAAATAGGGCGGCAGCGCTTGTCCTCATTCATCAAGCTTGAATTCTGGAAATGAGTAACCAGTGCGGCTTTGCCCTGTATTCGTGCATAGGCCAAAGACGCAACTTTCTCACTGTTAAACTTCTCCCACTTCTTCCCATTGAATGCCTGCATATGTATAGAAATGTATAATGATGTTTTCCAGATTTCTATTGTTTCAATAGAGAGGTTACAAAGCTTATCCTAGCCCACAATTTCTAGATTTATGATGCCATTTAAAGGTAAGTGCAATTTTTTCAGATTTATGATTTGATCTGAATGTTGGTTCATGCTACATCACTAAGAATTCTCCAGGGATCCAAGCAGGCACAAGAGAGAAACGGAAGAAGCACCTGATAGAATGAGACAATGTTGAAGACGACACCATGTTTATAAATGCATAACCCACATTGCATTTATTCTGTACAAAAATAAGGCCAATATAATTTTTGAGTGAAAAAAGTGATAATAAACAGAACTGTAAAATGCAGAGTAACTGTCATCACCTTAAAATCTATTGGCAGGTACAGAAAATCGTAAGTACCCTTGTGAGTTTCATCAATAGCTGCCAGCAGCATCTTTGACGTGTACCTGAAAGCATTCAACACCAGAAATTAAATTCAAAGTTCATCAGTGCAGAACAAGTTCTATTTACAATGTCATTGGCAGAATTATACTTATTCGGGATGTTCTTTATCATCAAAGTTGTCCTTGTATCTTCCCCACTGGCAATCTTTTTCCAAATCAAGCTGATATTGCTTCTTGCTATCAAGTTGACTTCCCATGTTATCAATTCGCCGACTATGGCCGCGCTCAGTTAGACCCTCAAAGCCAATGTATCCAAATCCGGGATATGGTGCATTTCCATAAAAACTAGGCCCTATTCTCTGAGATTGTATCATTCTGAAATTTGGTGAACCATTCTCAGATACATTTCCTGTTAGAGAAGCAGCAGGATTTATCGGAGACCGGGCATAATTCATCATTAAACCTCCCTCGTTTCGGCTTGTGCCAGTACTTCCAAAGGCAACCGGCCCACAAAAGATGCATCTGAAGATTCCGAGAAATAACCAAAGTGCCTCTCAAAAGCATTACCCGACGGCGCAGATCCAACATGATGATGACGATGATTTTGAGATGAAGCATGGAAGGAGCTATTGTGGTGTGGATAGAGAACTCCCTGCCCTTGTCCCAGCCCATGACCATTGGATGTTAATGAATGTCCCATAGATGTGGATTGCCAAGGAGAAGATTTGGAATTCTCTGGATAGGGAGTAGGACTGCCCCAGAGAAACTGGGGTCCACTCAAAGTTCCAATGCCAGATGGATTAGCAGTCGAGGGACCAAAAGAAGACAGACTTCCAGGACTCAAGGTCCGCATCATTCCACTGTTGTTATCTGGAAAGGAGCGAGGTGCTGAAAAACCATCCCTTGTGATGAACTGTTGTTAACACCGTATCAGATTGATTAATTCTTCTTTGATCTTTCCCAATAGGTGCAATCTTCACAGAGTTAGATATCAAGGGAGGAAGTACAGAAGCCAATCCAGGCAAATGGTTGCCACCTAGATGACCATTAACACCAGAAGTCGGGGACCTGCTAATACCTTGCAGTGGACTATGTTCGCCTGGACTGCCGAGCTGTGCCCAGGGACCTGTTGTTAATGTAGCATTGAATCCAGCATGTCAAATAAGAAACTTGCAGCATCAGATCAGGCTTTGGGCGAAAATCAAAGTTGACAAATAAGATGACACAGAATAATAAACCAACCTGGAGGAGAACTAGTTAAAGGTGAAGCCACTGAATGTCTATAACTTCTGGTTTCATCTTGTTCAATCTCCTGGGTCAACTGCTGCATCATGCTGAAACCACACAGTATGACCTCTTAGGACTCAAATAAGTATTCACGAAAAAAATTTGCAACCGAGAAGACATTCAGAGAATTTAGAAGGGATAATAGTCATAGAACCATGTCGGAGAATCATTTACAAGATTAGAGTTATATGAAGTAACAAGGACAGTAACTACTTTAAGGATCTCTTTGGTTGTCGTAATTGGTCGTAATTCGTAAGTCGTAATTAGTAAACTCTTTTACAGTTGTAAATGAGTTACATGCATTTAAATTTTACGGTGTTTGGTTGGCAATGTAAAGTTGTAAGTGGGAAAATGTATAGTTTTTTTACGGTGTTTGGTTGTTGTAATGTGTAAGTTGTAAGTGGAAAAGTTGACCACAAATTAACTATTTGGTGATTTAAAAATTTAAATATTGCAAATAAATACTAAAATACTAAATATTAAAAAAATAATATTAATATAAAAATAAAACAAATTTGCCTGACTACAAAATTAACTGTAAGTGGGTTGTAAGTGAGTGACAATTGAGTTGCAAGTGAGTGACAATTGGGTTGTGCAAGTCTTTTAGGAATTACGGTCCAAACAAACATCGTAGTTGTAATTGGGTTGTAAGTCATTTACGAATTACAGCCTTCTACGCGAAACAACAGCCCCTAAATGTATCTAGATCATCTGCTAAAACCATCCATTTCTAAGATGTGCATAAATGTTTTGTTGGAGTGCTTCTCTAACCTGAAAAGGTACACTTGAATACTTTGAGATCAAATAGGTGAGTTGAAGACTTTGTATACTTATATTAAAATTTTGCTGCCAAAATACATATAAAGACCAAACATGCACAAATCTGATTCTTTTGCACACTCAAAGAGTCATCATTACCATCATCATTTCAAGCCTTCTCTCATTGAAGCTCTGCCGTGATTCCTCTTAAACACTAATGACATAAACATTGATTCTACCCGTTTCATTAGAAATATGTAAACAACATTTACTTAACTAAGATAGTGTGTACTACTTCCTATGCAAAAGTGATACCAAGCTATTACCGAACTAAAACCCAGAAATGAAATTTTAGGTTTATCACTACGAGCGCAGGGGAGACCGAAGAAATATGGATGGAGGTGATACAACAAGATATAGAGGTTAAAGGTCTTAATGAAGGCATGTTGCTCGATAGGAATGAGTGGAGAAAGCTGATCCATGTGCCCGATCCGGCGTAATTCTCTTTTGGTTCATGTAGCCTACCCCAAATACTTGGGACAAATGGCTTAGTTGTTTGTTGTCGTTGTTGATCATTTAGTTGTAGTTGTTTGGAGGCTAATGGAGTTGTTAACTAAGTATGTCCAGGCCAGAAGTAGCATTGAAGTTGTAATCCAGATTAATGGCATGACAAGTGACTTTACCACTGCACTACAGTAGTGCCAAATGCCCCTAACAATTTCTTACTAGCTGTTTGTTATACACAATAATAGCAGCAGTGGGAACATTAAAAATGTGATATTCTGTAAAATTGTCATCTAACAGCTTGCAGAAATAATCGATATAATCTCCATCAGTGAACTATTTTGCAGGATTGGCTTTGCTAACCATAAGATACACTATTTAAAATGGTTGAAAGAGCAGTAAGTTTCAATCTCTGGCTTCACCACTGAAAAGAGAAAATTACGAGGTAGAGACAGCGAAAGTTGCACTTAGTTATCACATTCTCACCCGTACCGACTCACCCGCACTTTTAGCTTCTTCTTCAAAAATGCATTTGCCTTATTTCTGAACAGGATGTAGGGAAAGAAACAGAAGAAAAGACTCCTATTCAGGCTTTTAGACATAAGTAAACATGTCTCAACTTTTTAATTTTCAGCTTATATAATAGCATAGCAAGCAATTTTAAAAAACCAGCCAAATACCTATACATATCGGCAGTATTGGATAGGATTTTGAGCATACCAATCAGACCACGGCTATAAAGCGGTCTGGGCTTGACTAAGATAATGCTCAGCTCGTACATGCAGTATCAGTCCAATACACTTGATATTGACTGATACACATCATACTAACTAAAAGAATTTAAAAGATAGCATAAAAATAAATAATAGCGATTGAAAACTCTTTCATAGTAATACTAAATAAACTTCAATGTAATGCAACTGGCAAGATCGCGTAGCTCTGATGCATAACCATCAATATTATGGATATAATAAAAAATCAAGTAAGGAAAAAAATCTTATAGGTGCTGTTTCGAAATAGTACAGAGGCTGTCCTTAAGACCAAGATAGTGGATCATACATCTTATAGGTGGCATTGGAATATACAGGCATATATACCTTTATATTGAATAAGGAACATTAGATCTACAAACAATAATAAAAAGAAAATGAAAAAGAAAAAGAAAAAATCCTAAAGGTACCATTTGGATCTATAAGTTCAGACCACTTGTACTGAATGAAGTCCTTGTAGTTTTGACTTTAGCATATAGGGCAGCACATGTCTCAAAAGATACTGCTTAAACCCAAAATTTTAGCATGTCTTATACACAGTCACAATACACCTGGGAGGAATAACTTTTCTCAAGCCCCAAAATTGGTATAGCCTTATAAAAACTCCAAACAGAACCATTAAGAAACAATGACGAGTAAGAGATGGACGGATTAGAAATCAAGTAATAATCAAGGAAAATGTATAATAACGAGAGATACAGGAAAGAAACTTCTAGACATTAATTAAACAGAAAACAGAGTATGCGGCAATCAAATTTATGTACTCACTTTCGACGAGCCCCACCAGGTCGACTGGGTTCCAGCTTAATGCGCTTGCCAGCTATGTCAATCCTGTTCAATGAGCGAAGGGCTGCTTCTGCAGCTCTGACATCATAAAATTCAATAAACTTATGGTGTCGCTTGTGTGGTGTCTCCCTTATCTGTAGAAGGTGTAAATTTAATCTTCAATATAACTATCTGGTCAAGTGAAGCCGCACGCCAGATTAAACAGAATGACGAAAGAGAAGTTAAATGATACCTCTTTCACTTCACCGTAAGCGCCAAATATCTGAAGAAGATCATCATTTGAGACCGATGGGTCCAAGTTAAAAACTACAAGGGTGCCTTGGTTCATATCCTTATCTGAGGGATTATCCTAACAAAAGGAAAGCAAGAAAGAACACACTGAATGGAAATGTAGACTGAAAACAGAAATCTAAACCAAAGGAGTTTTACATATCAAACCTTTGGGATTGAAAAATGAATATCCAGTTTCCTTCGCCGTAGAGGCTTATTTTGTAATGCACGCATGGCAGTTCTAGCAGCTCGGATATCATAATAAGAAATCATCACAAAACCTCTGTGTTTGCAGGCAGTGTACAGAGTGCGGATGTCCCCATATTGCTATCAAAGTGAAACAATATAAGACCAAAATCAGATAAAACAATAAACAATGAGATCATACATGGGGCGAGTAGAAGTTGTAACAAAAGACAGCTTGAAGAGTATTAGATGATTGAAGCATACAATTTGGTTATATATATATATATATATATATATATATATATATATATATATATATATATATATATATATATATATATATATATATATATATCAGAAATATGTATATCAGCCGACAGCTGAGAGGGACTCTCAGCCCTGCGGTGACGTGGCACATTATTAGCCACTAATAAGGACGGCCCGCCTATTGGAACAGTTGAAATTACTAAATGCCCCTGAGGTAAAAGATAATGGATCTGTATAATTTATTATTATTTTTATATTTCTGACGTTAGTCAATATTGTCACAGTTAATCTTTATAACTGCGAGCAACTGAATATGAATCAGGTCTCTTCAAGTGCAACTTCATCAAATCACGAAACAAATTTGAAAACTTTTTTATTATTTTTTTATTCGCAGATATTATGGATTTCAGGAATGCGATTAAACTCATAGTGGTCAATAAAATAATTTCTCAATAATTTTAAAAGCGACCTTTGGCACAGTCTACAGTTATATATAAGATTGTATCATGTGGGACTCATAACATGTCATTTTTTGTGCTTAATTTATATATAAATAAATTAATTTTTGCAGAATTTTATGATAAGATCAGTAAGGATTTTACTGATTGCGAACAGTCGCAGTTTACTTATTCACATGCCACGTATAAACGATCAAAATTATTTTTACATATTGCATGCGAATAAGGACTGCGACTATGATCGCGGTGCTTAACAATAACATGTTGTGAATGAATTTTTTACTAGGTTAAATGTAAAAACGGTGAATAAAGACAGTGACTATAGTCGCAGTTTACTTATGATTTTATATATTTGTTCTTCACTATGGTGGTTGTCTCTTTTTCACGCATAAGAAGAACTTTGTATTTGTTTTACACACTGCGTCTGTAGTCACAGTTTTTTTAATTTGTGATATACAGTGAAATATACTATCTGAGAGAATTACGATCATGATCGCAATATCATTTGTTTATATAGTTAACTTTGGACTGCGACCATGGTCGCTGTTTTTATTTGATTGAATGCACGGCGATCAAACTATTTTTGTCAGGATTGCGACCATGGTCAAAGTTTTATATATCAATATAGTTAATTATGGACTGCGACCTTAATCGCAGTTCTATTAGTTGAGAGTAATTATTATCTGAGTACTACGATCATGGTCGCAGTTGAGAAAAAAATAATAACTTTTTATTTATAATCACAGAGTGCGAGCATAATTAACTTCTTAATAAAAGACTTACATTTTTTAGTAAATCATTATATTTCTTATCGTATGATAACAATATTAGCGTGCAACATATTAGGTCTATGACCATTGTAGCAGTATTAAGAAAACCACTCAGAAGTCCTAGTCCTCGTCGTCGTCGTCATCATAAGCAGATTCGTCGTCTTCATTCTCCTCGTCTTCCTATTCATTATTTCTTTCATATTCTCCCTCGTTGACAGACTCGCTGTCCTCTTCGCTTTCTTTCTCTTTTTGAGGGTACTTTGATTCGTTGATAAACTTATAGAATAGATCGTCTGTATCAAGCTCTCCTTCCAATCCGTGTCGAGAAAAACCTGCAGAAGATATGCGCAAAGAAAGTGCGCCTTCAGCATCAGAGAACATGCTTTCATCAAGCATATCTTTGTAAAGTGGCAGAGGAATAAGTTCCTCCTCACTAGGCCCCATGAAAACTTCATCATCCTCATAAAGAGAAGGATCAGATAAAACATTATTTGATGTAGTGAGATAGTCAAAATGAGTGAAGTCCAGACTGCTATCAGATTCACTAGAATCCCCTGAAGAAAGAGGACCGATGGGAGAATGATTGAAGTTGAAATCTGAATGTTCAGAGTAAGAAGATGGAGAAGATATGATTCAAGAATAAGTTATTTCAGAAAGGTTGGAAGTCAAATTGAAAAAGAAGAGCACAAATATCTTTTTTAGATATGAGATATTTATAATAATCAGTTACAAGCACAATAAAAAGGTCAATCTGTGACACGACGTGAATAGTAATAATAAGTGTTATAGGTGACGGTTGAGTATTCAAAGAAGTGAAAAAAAATATTTAATTGAAGCAATTATGGCGGGAGAATTCAAAGAGTTCCCTTTTCCAGAAGTTTATTATGTGAACTACAAATTAGCTTTTTATAGAATATTTTTTCTTATACATTTAGATTTCGTATGGTGCACATCTTTCCTTTATTGAGATTAATTTTAGTGCACTTTTTTTCGAGACTGTTGTTGTATCACAGTAGATAGGATATTATTATTTTAATTAGGTCAGAGTAATTAATATAGTATTTTATAAGATGTGATATATGCGGACTGCTCTCACGATCGCAGGGCTAATCTACTTTGTTAAGTCTGATCGTTGCTAGGACGACTTTTGTTGCATTTTATAAACGATTAAAATTTTGTTACATATGGCATGCAAATAAGGACTGCGACTGTGTCGCAGTGCTGAACGATAGCATTTTCGTCTATTATTTCTATGCGAATAAGGAATGCAACTAGGGTCGCAGTCGTGATATAAAATTGAAAGTTATATTATATTAACTCTGCGACCATGTCGCATTGCTAAAAGGTTTGCGGTTAGGGTCGCACTCGTGATATAAGATTAGAAGTTTTGACTATAACTGCAACCATGGTTGCTATGTTAATATATTTTTTTATTATATTTTTGAATTTATGTGTACTGCAACCTTGGTCTCATTTATAATATACATTGAGAATAAAGCATTTTTTAGTACCAAGACCGACCATAGTCGCAGTTCATTAAAAATTGCATGAAATATTATCCAACCAATTTGCAAATATTGTAGCAGTTACGAGAATATCAGATTTATATAATTTCTGCAGAATAAATTATTAACCATTGTATTTCATTATTTTTTTTATATTGTACATTTGTAATACAAAAAAATATGGTTGACCCACATCAAATTTTATTTTTCTATTCATTTAAGTTTCTTTTATTAAACCTATATGAATTGAAAATAACGAGAAATTAAACAATAAAAAACTATATATTATAACCAATTTTTTAGGTTTCACGCATGTTTTTTACTTTTTACTGCTACTCTGTTTTTTTTTGCTCATCATCTTGATCCAATCTTTTTTCTTTTATATTTTCGATGTAGGAGAATTAAAAAATTTATAACTACAGATAAATTCAACAAAAATTTCTCTGTATATTACAAATATTTCGGCAAAATTTTATTGTGGATGATTTCTTGCTAGGTTAGAAGTAAAAATGGGGGTGTTTTGGACACTTGATTGACGATTCTTTAAGCAGGATTTTTTTGATTTTTTAAGCCTACATTCTGCCACCGATATATGGCGTAGATTCAGCCACGTCACCACCAGCTGAGGAACTCTCTCAGCTGGCGGGTAAGGTACAGATACATACATATATAGATATATATATATATTATATAGGTTCTTTGGGAAGGATATGGAGATGAATCATTCCCATTCAAATTCAATGTTCGGTCATTCAAATTGAAAATCTACTACATTGGAGATGATCTATATTGTTAAGAGTGCTTAAAACAAATACACAAGTGTTTTGAATACTTTTTATTTATTCATCAAGTAAGCGCAAAATGAACTGTCGAAACAATGACTTGGTTAGTTTAATGGTGCAGAATATTTGAAGCCTAACAAAAGTTGGCGTGTGAGGGTTTTTAAATGTTTAGATCATGATCAACTTGTCGGATCGAGAATTTGTATGTCTACAGTCATATATCTAATTAATATTCTACTTTCGGCTATCATTTTGTGCCTATTTGATGCATAGATAAGAAAACTATAAAATAATTAGATTTTTTATTTTTAGTTACTTTAGATAATGTAGATCAACTTTAATATAGTGGACATTGTATTTGAATGTCGTAGTATTGAATTTGAGTGTGAAGAATTTATGCCTAAATTCTTCTTGAAGTAGCCAAGTCTCTTTATCTCTTTCTATACAGAGAGAGAGACTTGGGTCCTTTGGGAAGAATATGGAGATGAATTTTTCCTATTCAAATTCAATGTTAGGCCATTCAAATTGAAAATCCGCTCTGTTGGAATTGATCTACATTTTTAAGAGTGCTTAAAAATAAAAACTCAAATGTTTTGAATATTTTTTGCTTATTCATCAAGTAGATGCAAAATGAACTATCGAAACAGTGAGTTGGTTAGTTTAACGTATATAATATTTGAAACCCAACAAAAATTAGTGTGAAAGAAATTTTAAATGTCTAGATCATGAACAAATAGTCGGATCGAGAATTTATCTGTCTAGTCATATATCTATGCATATGCTACTTTCGGCCGTCTATTTTAAGCCTACTTGATGCATGGACAAAAAACTATAAAACACTTGATTTTGATTTTTAGTTACTTTAAATAATGTAGATCAATTTCAAGGGAGTGAATCTTATATTTGAATGTCGTAACATTGAATTTGAGTGGAAAAAATTCATGCTCAAGTCCTTTGGGAAGTAGCCAAGTTTGTTTATATAGAGAGTTGTGTCATTCCGGAAGAATTCGATGCCGTATCTTTCTCACTCAAATACAACTCTAGGCATCTGAATGCAAGATCCACTCTGCTGAAATTGATCTACATTATTTCACGTGATTAAAAATAAAAAATAAAGTATTTTGAATACTTTTTGCCCATCCATCAAGTAGGCGCAATACGGGTAGCCGAAATAATGAGTTGGCTAGTTTAACAGTGTAGAATATTTGAAATCTAACAAAAATTGGTATGTGTAAGAGTTTTTAGATGTTTAAAT
>JAVJIF010021199.1:0-67673 GCA_038442645.1 Agave tequilana
TTAATCTTTCTAAATTCCTTCTAATCTGGACATCTAAAATTAAGAGTTTATGTTGGGTTACTACACTCTCACCCGGTACCTTACAATCCATATAACAATCTTTATCTACTTCTCTAGTTAATAAGAAATCTATTTGGCTCGCACTTGATCCACTTCTAAAAGTGATTAAGTGAGACTCTCTCTTCCTAAATCAAGTATTCGCTAAGATCAAATCATATGACAAAGCAAAATTTAGAATCGAGTTACCTGGTTCATTTCTTTCCCCAAAACTAAATCCTCCATGTACATTATCAAACTCATAATGACTAGTTTCTACATGCCCATTGAGGTCACCGCCTATGAAAAGCTTTTCTCTAATGGGTATGCCTTGCACAATCTCATCTAAATCCCCCAAAATTGACACTTACATGACTCATCAAGTCCTACTTGTGGTGCATAGACACTAATAAAATTAAAAATCTCTTTACCTAAAATAAGTTTAACTAGTAAAATCCTATCACCCTTTCTTCTAACCTCCACTACATTCTCAAGCAATTGTTTATTTATGATCACATCCACCCCATTATGATTTCTATCTCTACTAGTATACCAAAGTTTATAACTCCAAGGCTTTATAATTCTAGTTTTTTCACCTACCCACTTAGTTTCTTGCACACACGAAATACTAACATTCCGTCTAATCATAACATCAACTAACTCTGCTAATCTACCTGTAAGAGAACTTATGTTCCATGTATGCATGCGTGCACACAAGCATGTATTGTTTGTATTATAGTAGTGTGTGTGCAGGTATAGTATTGTACTGTACCATGTATTGTGATGTACTAGCACCTATTTATGTAATTAGTCTTATAGTTACCATTGTTTTTGTGGAGCATATTGACACGAGGTATTTATGTTGCGGCTGGACTCTTTTTCTTGTATTGTACCTCAGATCAGTTCAATCCCTTATGGAAAATATTGTCAGCGTACTCCCATCGTTTTGACTGACTTGTAATCTAGGAGAAGCTCACATGCTTTGTCACTGATTGCGTATGTTTGATCTGTTAGGATTTTGCCTTGTTTTCAAGAGGAGATGATGGTTCAAGAAAATTCAATTGAGTTGGAGAAGAAGATGGCTTGAAGCAGAAGAAGCAAATCAAGGTAAAACAGTTTTCTTTTCAGGCGATTGCGAGTTTTTCTTATTCTGATAGGATACGAATTGAATTAAATTTCTATTTAATGAAGGTTTATTTTTAAAGATTAAAGGGTAGAATTCTTTTAGATCAAGAAGGTCAACTCCAAAAAGGATTGATCAAGATTTTTCAACCATCTAAAGGCCAAGATCATCTCATAATCCAAATAGAAGTTGTATTGTAAAATCCTATAAATAAAGGTTGTAACCAAACATTATAATTACCTCAACCAAGCTGATCTCAAGGAGAAAAAAGGTGAAGAACACCAAGGAGATCAGAAGGTAGCCAAGTAATGAAAGGAGAACGGTGAAGGTGCATAGAGATAAGGTAATACTCTTATAATCTAAGTCTAGATTAAGGAGGAAGGTGATAACTCTTGTCACATCTAAAGGAAGGTTAGATCTCTTTATACTAAGTTATTAATAAAGCTCTCTCAAGTTTTCTCCTCGTAGACGTAGGCCAAGTTTTGCCCGAACCACGTTAAATTCTCGTATTTTTTCTTATTACTCTTTTATCTAGGTATTGTTAGTTTGCTTTACAATAGTTTTCTTTTGTAAGTACTGATCATATTACTAAATTCCGCAAACGTCGATCTTGAGAGTAACAATTAGTATCGTAGAATATCAATTTTAGTCACAACAATTGATATCATAGTTAAAGATTGACGAAGGGCGATATGTCGAAGATAGAAAGTTCTACGATAAAGTTTGAGATCGAGAAGTTCAATGGCAAAGGAAACTTCAGCTTATGACAAAAGAGGGTGAAAGCGTTGCTAGTGCAACATGATCTTCCCAAGACCTTGTAGGGTAAGTCAGCAAAACCTGCAGGTATGTCGAAGGAGGATTGGGAGGAGATAGATCTAAAAACGACAAGTATGATCAAACTATGTCTCGCAGACGAGATGATGTACAATATGGTGGATGAAGAAACGACTACAAGATTGTGGTCAAGGTTAGAGACATTGTATATGACGAAAAACATCTCCAACAAGCTGTATCTCAAGAAACAACTATACAGGCTACGCATGAATGAAGGGACAGCGGTGTTGGAGCATCTAAACTTCTTCAATAAGGTTATCAGCGAGCTTCTAACTGTTGAGTCAAGATCGACAAAGAGGACAAGACATTGATACTTCTTAGTTCGCTTTCAAAGTCATATAATCACATCGTCACTACCATGCTCTACGGTACAGAAACTCTCATCTTGGAGGAGGTCATGTCAGCTCTCTTATCTAATGAGATTAAGAAAAGGCCAAATCAAGAAGAGCAGACATGATCGGGTTTAGTGGTCACGGGAAGGAAAGGAAGAGGAGAAGGAAAGAAAGGTTCGGGCTCGTCAAAGACATGTCACTTTTGTCACAGGGAAGGTCATTGGAAGATTGACTGCAAGCATAAGTAAGAGTGGTTGAAGAAGGGGCAAGCTGCGGAGGCAGGCGTAGCATTGCGCGGTTTAGAGAAATCTGAAATATTAATGGCTTCCAACGAAGATAACACTACTCAAGGTAAAAATTAGATATTTGATTTAGGTAGTATGGTTCATGTATGTTCCCAAAAAGAGTTGTTTAACTCCTTAGTTGAAAAGAGGAATGGATTGTCAAGATGGTGGATGGCTCGTCTTGCGAGGTCATTGACACTGGGATAATCAAGGTTACAGAAAGAGAAGGGACGGGGCGTGCTCTGGAGGCGGTTCGGTATGTCCCGGAGGCATGCTACAATCTAATATCCATAAGAGCGCTCGACAAAGAAGGATGCCAGATCTAAGTAAACAAAGTATCGTCACAGTTAGCCAAGGAAACAGGGTAATCCTAAAAGGAGAGAGTGTGGAAGGTTATACAAGTAAAGGAAGAAAACACAGTTCGAGGTGGAGTTTCAAGGATAAGCTTGGAAGAGACTTCATTGCGAGGTGGAGCTTTAAGGAAGACTGCAACGAGACGTGAACCGGGTCAAAGTGTTACGGAAAGGAGAAAGGGTGCATTCGGGTAAGGCTCGAGAAGGCCCAAGGCATGGCGGTAAATCAGCGAAAGGCCCCAAGGAGAGGGGGCAGAATTAAAGGCTTCACGGTACGGTTACAACCAAGGAAAGTATCAAGGTATTAATCCAAAATCTCAAATTATTTTACTAAAGATTTGAAAAGTAAGTCAAGTTAGAGATTGTTATGATTTGACTTGTTTTCAAGAGGAAGTGATGGTCTAAGAAAATCCAATTGAGTTGGAGAAGACGATGGCTTGAAACAGAAGAAGAAAATCATGGTGAAACAGTTTCCTTTTCAGGCGATTGTTAGTTTTCCTTATTCTAATAGGATATGAATTGGATTAAATTCCTATTCAATGAAGATTTGTTTCTAAAGATTAAAGAGTTTAGAATCCTTCTAAATCAAGAAGATCAACTCATAAAAGGATTGATCAAGATTCTTCAGCCATCCAAAGGCCAATATCAGCTCATAGTCCAAATAGGAGTTGTATTGTTAAATGTGATAAATAAAAGTTGTAACCAAGTATTGTAATTGCCTCAACCAAGCTGAGCTCAGGGAGAAAAAAGATGGAGAACACCAAGGAGATCAGAAGGAAGCCAAATAAAGGAGCAAGGTGAAAATGCATAGAGATAAGATAATACTCTTGTAATTTAAGTCTAGATTAAGGAGGAAGGTGAATACTCTTATCACATTAAGAGGAAGATTATATCTCTTTGTACCAAGTTATTAATAAAGCTCTCTCAAGTTTTCTCACCTTGGACGTAGGCCAAGTTTGGGCCGAACCAATGTTAAATTCTCGTGTTCTTTCTAATTACTCTTTTATTTAGGTATTGCTAGTTTGCTCTACAATAGTTTTCGTTTACAAGTACTGATCATATTGTCAAGTTCCGCAAACGTCGATCCTGAGAGTAATAATTGGTATCGTAGAATATCAATTTTAGTCACAACATGATTTGCATGACTAAGAAGGTAGCTTAACCTGGATTGGAGCCTTGGTCTTATGCTAGTCCATCTGATGTTAACAGATGGCTTGGCTTATTTGGAACCAATCTCGAGCATGAACGTTGACATTAGCTGACAGCCAATTGTAAAAAATGTCTTTTAATTGGCCCTCCTTGAGTTGGTGTTGTGTTTCAAATCTTAGTAGATTCGATGTGAAAAACCTTGAGAATGTACATATTCTAGAACTCATCATCACCTCATTGCTGCAATGATTCAAGTATACATAATCCTGTCATTTTATCCTTTTTATATGTGTGAAGAACCCACACTTTGTTAGCACTATTTTTCATTACATTGGATTCTTTGAAAACTTTTGGAACCTAAGCTTGATGAGAACACCATGCAGACTAAAATTTAGAGTTTTGTTTTAGATATGTTGTGCAGTTTGGTCTCAATATATCTGGAAGATGCATTATCTACTTATGGATGCAGCAAGAGATGTTCAGGATGAACTTTTCTACCTTTAAATAATTTGAAATGTGGTTCCATTTGGCTCTTTTGTTTATAATTTTCCTTAGAGAAGTTAGCAATTACTTGTAGACTTTGTCTATACTTGTTTGTCCAAGGAAATTTTGTGAATTGCTTCCTTCTTGTACGACTAGTAGGTTTTCATATCGCCAACTGGTCTCTAGGTTTTATGATGAGGCCTCTGTTGCTCTTTTCCTTCACCAAGATCTTGACAAAACTCTAATGTTCTTATGTCTGATTGACTACTATTGTAAAGACTTGTTCACTTCTTTTGTGGAACTTTCTACACGATGGTAAGACTTTGATTATGCTGTATAGCCAACCCCATTTGATGCGGGAAGGCTTGGAAGATGATGATGAGGTTGACTATCGAGAGTTTGCTATCTCTATGTGAACTGGACATTAGTATGCTTTTTTCACTTTGTGATTATGTGTTCTTGTCCTAGAACATTTTTGAAGGCCAACCCATCAACATGGCTTCTGAACTCTAGTAAAATAAATCCATGAGCCATCAAGATTCTTATCTACGCAACATGGACCCACTCAAGACTATTTGGTAACAACTTTTGTATGAGGGCTCCCAGCAATAACAAAAAAGCCTTTTGTCTCAATTTTGGGGCGGGCTATATGGATGCTTTTTCTCCATTTAGCTCTATTCAGGGGATTCTTCTAAATAGCCACCTTTATTGAGAGCCTTAATCCTGTTTGTTTCTCAGTAAAGAGATGGAAAAGAGTTGGATTGGACTGACAATAACAATAACACTGTACGTGGGAGGGGTTGTTTGGGAATAGCACTTCCCTTGTTTGTTTTGGAGAATTGATTTGGTCCCAATACTGAAACAATATGCAACATCACCAAAATAAGCAAACCCAGTTCATGGCAAAAGGCTACAAATTCGGCTGGAGTAAAAAATAATAATTTCAATTGATACAACTTCAATAGAAGTGGGCCATCTGATTTGGTGGGAAGCTAGAAATTAGTTTCCTTCTCCATCTTCATCATTTGTGTTCTGATCAAACAAACAAGGAAACACATTACCCTCTATTTACCAACATATTTTAAGTAAAACAAACATTGGAGTTGCAATTCCATGGGGACAGGCCTATTTTGGATTCCCTGTCTTGGGTCAGTTACTGATTTTAGATTCCGTGCTACTGAACAAGTGCCTTTTACTATGCCTCTCACTCACTTTTGATTACCATCAGCTATGATTGTAGCACTTGTTCAACTAGCGCATTCACAGTCTTCATTATACATCTCCAAATCCTGTTGATTTCCCCTCATTTTCTCCTTAATTGATGCTGCGTCTAATTTCTCGTGAATGCACTTCTTTTTCTTATTTTGGCATTCCCTTGTTGTCGCACGTCCATTGAACATTTAAATTTCAACTAAATGCATTTTGGACAACAAATTTCCTGATTGTGCCCAACCACTGACCCCATAAGCTCCTACCATTGTATAGAATTTTCCTTTAACATCATGAGTATTCTTTTTATTATACAATATCTTCAGAATACTTGTCCACTTAAACAATCATGCTTTGCTTCTACTAAGATCACCTCTTAAATTTCACTTTGGTCCCTCCTGTCATGTCCTGAATGCTAGGAGTCAGAGGCACTGGAATAGCATGACACTTGGATGATGAAAGCTTTCATTTGTCTCTGTCCATTTTGCTGAAAAATGCTGAATTTTTAGTGTTTGAATATGTTGTTTGGCCAGTTGCAAATTTGATATGGCCAATGCTGTTTTCTAAAGATGATGTATCCTTCTTAATTGGACAATTGCCCTTTCTATCTAATATCTTATGCGGCCTTCTGAGGTATGAAGCACTTATCATTCTTTACGTGTGTGCATGCTTTAACTAGTGTATGATGTCAGTTTGAAATAAAACAAGATTTTGTTTGATTTGTACAATTATACTAATTATCTATAATTCACATTCTTTGTCCTGATTTGGGTTTGATTTCCGTTATATATATTATATACTCCTTATTAGTGTTAATCATATGAAGTTACTCGATTTCACTTTCTTTACCAAAAGCTTAGATTTATAAACAAATTTATACAGAAAATGTTCCCAAGTTTCCTCGAATGCATGTCTGGAATCCTTACAAGTGTCTAGGTGTAACCCCTACGCTTCAGAAGAAGAAATCACTTTAGCAAGAAATTTTCTTTTGCAACAGTATGCTGGGCATGGGAGAAGTGTGGAATCTATTGAAGCTGCTTATGAGAAGATACAAATGGCCAGTTTCAAAGCTCGCAAGAAAATCAAAATTAATCTGAAAAGCAGGTTGAAGAAAAAAGTTGAGGAATCACCTCCATGGTTTAAGACATTGCTCAGCTATCTTGAAGTTCCGGCAACGGGTGTGATCCTTAGGCGGCTATTCCTCTTTGCGTTCATGGGGTTATGGAGCATAATGAATTCGGGTGACAATGGACCTGCTTTCCAAATATGTTGTCTCTCTTTTTTGTGGATAATTTGATAGATTGACACAGTTGGTGAATTTGGTGGGAGGACTTAATTCTTGATTAATTTGCTTCCTTGAGTATCTTGACTTGTAATTTGAACTACCTGGAGAAGTAACAGAATTTAAACCCTTACTAGTTTCTCACTTTTAAGCACTAACCGCACTTCAGGGGTTCTTAGCTGCTATTACATCTCCAAGCCAAGGTCAGTCTGTCCATTCTAACTTGTGTAACTTGAACGTAGTAATCTTCATAAGATCTTAGACCCACACATGCACGCACACACGCGCACACGCACACGCGCGCGCGCACACACACACACACATATCTATGTACATACATACATACATACATATATGTATAACACACACACATCTACATACATACATACACACACACATCTACATACATACATACATACATACATACATACATACATACATATATGTATATAAATAAGTGGGATCCAGACTCCCCTTTACCAAATGCAAAGTGCTTCTGCTTCCTTCACCCAATTCTCATAGGCTCATACTCTTCTGAAATGTCAGCATCATTATTGTGTACATTCATATGATACTTGTGATCTCTCTCTGGCCCCTGCTCTTGGCTTCTAAGGTTTTACCATATAATTTTGTCTTTCTAACCTGTCCTTGTAGTCTGCTTTACCTTATTCTATGTTTCTTGTTTTTGTTAAAGGTCACAAAGGATTGTTTGCCTTCTTGCTAAGATATCTGTTCCATGAAATGCCTTAATAAAGCAGAAAACATATTGGGTGGGTTATATGTATTGATATGCACTTGTTAGATGTGCATTACTAATGTTTAAATATGTTTATTTAAAACAAAAAAATGTGGTGCTTGAGCGTGTAAAATAAAGTTTATTTGTTTTTATATTGCTAGTATACTAGCTATATGTTGCAGTAAATTCTGGCTGAGTGTGCATATGAAAGGCCCAACTGCTTCATCTGTTGCTTTCTAGTTTGGAAATCGAAGAGCTGTGCATTTCCATACTCATGCATTTACTTCCTTAACGACAAGATGCAGAATGTTGTTAGAGCCTCCGTAACTGGGTAAGTAAGAATTCCACAAATTCTAGCATAGAAAGTATCTGAAGTTCTGTTACTTGCGGTTCTGCTGATGTCATCTCTTCCAGATTTGCTGCTCTCGTCATCAGCTTGACAATCGGCTCCCTAGTAGTTCCCATGATGCCATCGCTTCTCGTGAATCCAGCATGGTCGCTTGAGCTCATGCCCCCCCTGGTATCTTATGTTTTCTTGTTTCTTGCCTGCACTTTTCTCAACTGGTGCAACTGCTCTCTCTTTGCAGTGTACAATTTCTTGTTTTTCTTTATTAGCATCCATTGTATGCACAACGCTGTGATGGTGATTGAGCATCGAGGAACATTTTTCTTCTCCTTTGTCACAGCGTAGGTAGATAGATCCCTTTGATATGCAGCTTTATACAATATATTTTCCTTTTCGTATTTCACCAGACACCGGTTTCTGTGATTTTTAAGCTTTGATTTCATGTCTTGGGGGCATCATGCAGGTTGCATTCCTAGGTTTGTGGTGTTCATTCAGAACTGCCGAGCAATGCTTTCCAGTTTTTCCCGAATACAAGGCTGGATCAAATATAGTTAATTCAACATAATAACATGCAGAAAAATAAGAACTAAAGAACAAAGAAAATCCAAGTTGCAAAAATGGCCAGAATTGTCAGATCAATATTGAAGGTCTCTGGCAAATGAGAAAAGAGTAACACATGAAGGGTTTCACTCCATAAGATATATATTAACAACGCGTGGAAATATAAATAAACGAAACAACATAAAAGAAAAGCAAAAGAAGCTAGAAAGAAAGATGAGATACACTATGAATGAAAATAGGAAAGTAAAACTGAAAAAAGAAAAGGAAGGATACAAAACAATTTTTGCACGACTTAAATGCAGTAATTACCTATGCCTGCAATTTGGATGACTTCTTTTATTCTATGCTCCAAAATTATGGTATGTATAGTAGATAACCTTGAGAATAAACTGATGTAGAGCTTTATGGATCCCACAAATCTTGCATGCAGATATGAAAACTACTTGATGACATAATGGATCATGCGAGTTTAGTTTCAACATCTTTCAAGTTTCAAGAGTGCATCAATGGTGGGCTTTGAAGTGTAATGTAAAGCTAAACAAGGCCAAACTCAAGGAGGTAATCCTCTCAAGCTAACAATTGCTATTGGGCAATGCTTACTGAAATGGTGGACTATAGTTGTTTTTATATTGAGCTGGCTTGATTAGATAGATGGTTGCAAGCTAAGCAAAATATTTGTCAATCTTTAATTGTTGCTCTAAATGATTGATTGCCGATGTGATTCAAGTTTCAAGAGTTCTTCTAAAACTTTTGAGGGCTAAAATTTCTTGCTTGATGAGGGGTTCTATTTCCATGAAAATGAATGGTGAAGGCTATCTGGCAGGAGTGATTTGTCGAAGAAATGCTCTCTCTCTCTCTCTCTCTCTCTCTCTCTCTCTCTCTCTCTCAAGTGAGATATTGATGATGATCTCTCAAAGTTGGCATGTGAGTTTGAGTCTTCTGATTAAACTGTAAAATAAAATTTCATGACCGGCTGTCAATTTATAAATTGCATCACATTCTCTGCTAAAATGTATGAGACTATAAAAAGAATATGAATTCAGGACACAGATAGAAAACTATATGTTATTTGTTCATGAAGATCAAACTCTTGCATCAAAAGAGTTTTTTTTTTCTTTTTTCTTATTAACTTTCTGATTAAACGAATCTGAAAAAAAATTTCTTTAAAATGATAAATTTGTTATGGCAAATAAAAGTAATAATTAGATCTAAAGCACAGGTAGAGCAGGAGGAAATTGATCTTTTTACAATTAAATTTAGACTTTTTGCTCTTTCAATTTTTTTTAAGCTCATTTTTAAAGGGTAAAGATACTACATGAGAGCCAATGAAGTGACTTATGAAGCACTTCTAGAATTGTTGTGAAAGAATTCAACATAGCAAGCAAATGATTAATGTATCTAAATATTTCAAAGGCCTTAACCACTAAGATGCTTGTCTTTTCTATGTGCATTTTAAATCTCCCTCTAATATTCTTCTGTCTTTTGTGCCTCTTCAATTGTACCTGTTACATGCAAAAACAATATTGTATACATCTACACATTAATAATTATATACATAAAGTCCTAGAAAATATTATAGTGTGATTGGCTAGCAAGACATAGGAACGTGCCTGCTTGATCTTGTCAATCTCATTCCCATAACTCTCGCTTGCATTGATATGAAACATGCAGGCAAAATCTTTTGTTTGATATAAATTTGGAGGAATCTTGATCATTAAAAAAATAAACAAAAAGGAATTCGGTGAACTTTTTTATTTAATCTTGTATTATTTGATTGGGGAAAACCTCATCGCAATCCCTTTTGTTTCGCGGTTCTTGTCGGTGGGTGGCTTATTCATCATGAATGGAATTAAGAAAGAGGTTAGCGAGGATAAAATTGGTTAATCTTTACTTCCTATAAGCTAGTAATAACATGGATTGATATTTTTAGTCTTATTTTCTTCAATTTTTTCCTTCTCATCATGCTTAACTAATTTTCATCATCTCCTTTTGTTTTCGTTTTTTCTTTCCGTTTTCTTTTTGTTAGAATAAAAGACTAAAATATTTTACTATAATGCGGAAGAACTTTAATGATCAAATTTGTGTACTATTGTTAGTCAAGATGTTTGATGAATAAGCTGTAGCAAGAATAATCTCAACATACTTCTTTTCTCTGTCTCCATCTGACACTCAAAATTTTTATTAATGAAAAAGTAGATGTAATAATGGACGAGAGAAGAGGGTCAACATATTAACTATAAGAGATAATCACCAAAAATAACGTGGTTCCTTAGTTCCCTCTTGATGGTTATTATTTAATAATTTTAAAATATAAAATAATTTATCAGATAAGCTCAAATCAAACAAAAAGTTGAGAGAGATAAAGGTCAGTGGATCAATATAAAAAGAAATATGTTTGGATTTTTTTTCTACGCATTTTTTTTTTATTTTATTTAATTGAATGGTAAGTCTTGTTTAATCATATAGTTCCACGTGACTGACGAGGGGTTGTCTGTGATACTTCATCTCTTGGAACTGTTTGATTTGATGTAATGAGAGCTACAGTTGCATTAGACGCAGTTGGAGCTGAATAAAACTATGCACATAACAACTGAGCAAACTGTCAGGCCACCTTGTGATTTTTCCGCAACTCTTTTTTATTTTGGTACAGTTCTGCGATTTTCTTTGCCCACAGAGTTTAACACAACTCTATGTATCGAAAAAAAAAAAAAAAAATCCATGGAATAATTGCAGTACTCGATAAAAAATTAAAAATGAAACTGACAGCATATTTTTCTTTGTCTCTTAGCTTGTCTGATGTCTTTCGCCGTTTATTTTTATCTTTGTAACCTATTATTTCCTTTGTCTTTCGATGTCCATTCTTGATGCCTTTTGCTTTCACTTCTTTGTTTTGATTTCTCACTTTTTTTGCCCAAGTGTTCCTAATGAGAGCTGATGTGCTGCTATTAATAATTTGGCTAGCAAAGGTTCATAAAAATGATTTTCTACTTTTTTTTTTTTTTTCTCCTTCAAAAATGGTTGAACTGAATTTGTTGGTTTTATTTACGAGGTGATTAGTGTGATGAAGTTAGAGATGCATTAGTGACATTTTAATGAAACGTGATTTTCCCGACCGTCGATAAAAACTCGATAACTAAAAACAATTTCAATAGCGGACTTAAAAAATTGCTAAAAGAAATTTGATTCAATGAACCAATCTCTATTAAAAAAATCCAACAAATTTTGGCACACGTATGAAAAAATCCAAAGTAAACTACAAATACCCCATAAAGTGCAGGAACCACCAAATACACACAAATACAACACCCCAACACGTAACATGTTAACATGCCAAAGATCCATTTGAGTGATCCCGTTACAAAATCATCATCAAACTCTTAATTCACACCCCAAAATTCCCCCAGCCTCCGTTCTTTTGTCTCATCCCTTGTCCACCCCATCTCTTGTGGGCCCCACAGGTCCCCAAGCCCCCACCCTATATAAACGAACCTTCTCACCCTCTTTCCAATCCTCCCACAAATCTCAATTCACAGTCCCTCGAGTCCGGTCACCTCCCGTGAACATAAACTAACCTAACCGAAAATGCCGAAGCCGGGGACCAAGAAGCTAGGCAAGCTCAGATTGATGCTCAAGCGCCTCCCCTCGCTCTCCGGTCGTGCCAACAGCACCACCGCAGAGTCTCTCAACCGTGACACGTGCCAATCACACGACCACGGGCTCCACCCGGTCTACGTGGGGAAGTCCCGGCGCCGGTATATGATCACCTCCGAGCTCGTCGGCCACCCTCTGTTGCAAGTGCTTCTGCAGCGCTCTAGCGCTAGGGTCGACGGCGGAAACAGCGGCGGCGGCGGCGGCTATGCAGTGGTGGGGTGTGAGGTGGTGTTGTTTGAGCACTTGCTATGGATGCTTGAGAACGGGGAGGGTGAGAGTGAGTCCGTGGATGAGCTGGTGGAATACTATGTTTGTTGAGTCATAAGTATGGGGTGAGGTTACCGCGGAGGAGGGGAATGAAAATGGCGGGGTTGCGTTAGGGGTAAAAATGTAAAACTGCTGGGATGAGGCGGGTATAAATAATTCGTTGAGGAGTTGAGCCATTCAGGTCTTTTTGTGATTGGGAATTGTTAAATATGAGTGTTTTATATATTGTATAATATTTATATATTTTTTCTTTTTTTTCTTGTAAATTTTGTAATGAAGGAATCATTTCTTCTGTGACTTTATTTAGATGTAATCCACATTCGTAGTTGAAAATATGAATGGCCCTTGTGTTGACTATTCTTTATGTCAGGATGCAACTCTCAATTCCTACTTAGTTTATAAATTTGTATAAATTCATTCAACCAAGCAACCACCCACATTGATAATTAACAATACCTATTTTGGAATCAATAAATCTTTTAACCAACCACACAGATCTGCAGCAAATAGTCCATTTAGAATTTGTTTGGATGTCATGTTTTGTTATGCTGCTGAAGAAACTGCAGAGAATCCTACCACATATTCCTGTTGTTGGTTGGATTTGAATAAAACAAATCACTTTGTTAGATTTCCCTTCTTTCATTTTTACTTTTTGAAACAAAAATTGCAGTCTGGATTAAACTTAATCTGGCCTTATTTTTTATCACTAAGTGCATTACTGGCATTTTGTATGGTTAGTATCAATACTAATATGTTCGTCTGCTGATTGGACTGAAAATTAGCGAAAATGCATCGAGTGTTAAGATTGTGACGTGAATATGTCGTGAAGATTGATTAATGTCGGATTTGGCAGTTTCTTTTTCTGAATCTGTTTTAAGTCCGAATTGGATTCAAGTTTCCTTTATTATGATTGAAGGAGTTTGTTTAGGATCAAGAGAGTTATATAGTTTATAAATAATCCCTTAGGGGTGGTCTTCAATGTGTTCCAAAAGAATACTATAAATTTGTAATTCCTAAATTTGTAATTTCTAAGGGTGTAATTCATCTAGGTGAGAAATTCGTGAGAAAAACTTAGCCACAAGGGTTCGCTATTCTTGGCAGCCACTAAAGACTTGTAACTTTTCAGCGTGAGGTGTAAGTAATTCTTATTGTACTCCCCCAAGGTTTTAATAAAGCTTCTCCCTCTTCTCCTGTGGACGTACACACGATCTGTTTGATCGGTGGAACCACGTTATATTGTGTGTTGGCTTTCTATCTACTTTGAAATATCTTCTTCTTCTCTTCTTCAAGTTGTCTTAATAGAACACGTGGTTCGTGGTTCGTATCCGCTGCGCCGCCCCAGTCGATCCGATCGTGGGGACGTCCTCTCTTGAAATCACAACAATTGGTATCATAGCATATAGATTGTTTTCTAACATCGAGATCTGGCTCGATGATAAGAAGTGAAATTGGGTCATGCGATATTCTATGTTTGGTGAAAAAACAAAATGAAATTTAACGAACTATAAATTGATCCTTCAAATAGGAATGGAATAGGCTTATAATGTGATTTTCATGGAGAATTACAAGTAACTACTGCCCCATGCTAACTTTTTCTTAATGGATACTTCCATTATACTTGATATAAATTTTGAGAGAAATACTGAAAATGCCATATATGTACCTAAGATTTTACTGGATAAAAAGAGAAGCAAAAATGTTTTAATTTCATATTTTCGCGTTCTCTTTAGCGCATGGAATCAGAATGAGAAATAATAAAGAGCAGGACGTCAACACCATCAATGGAGGCACAAATGTTTTTTACTCATTTCAGTAAATTGGAGGATTTCTTAAAAAACAGTGATAGGCTTGAGAGATTTTTTTTTTTTTTTTTTTTTTTTTTTTTTTTGTAATTAACCCTGAAAAAAAAAACCTAATTTGATGTTCATTTCCTACGACAAATGTTGCACGCATGGAATGTTTTTATATCTTACCAGAAATATTTGGGATACTATTTCTTGGCTAAAATGTTTTATTTCAACGGAAATAAATAAACTAATACATCACACTTGAGAACCAAGCTATTTTAATCAACATGATAATTTCAGCAAATAGGGAATCACTTGTGGGTGAGGCGGTGGGTGAAATTAGCTGGCTGTTCCCTTTCAAATGGTGGTCCATCCCCACGTGTGGGCGAGCGAAGGAGACAGTGAGAGATTTAGACCCAACATTAATCAGCATAAATATTTCGCGCACCCAAATTTATACCACATTTAGGACAAAATTTTGTTCCCACGAAAAATGCATGGACTTAAAAGTCATTTACTCTCACTCACACAAGTTTTTTATATTTATTTAGCTCTCTCTCGATGAATATGTTTCTGTTTAAACCGTTAGACTATTTTTTTTTTTAACACATTTTTTATGTACATAAAAACAAAATAAAATTTTGTAGAATTTTTGTGGGTTAGTCATACAATAAAAGTGTGACAAAGTGTTATGAAAGCAATAAATTAAAAACATAATTATAAATTTTCTACAAATTTAATATGGAAGTGATAATATTGGCCTAGTTTCTCATCACTGCTCTCAAAGTTTATGTCCATTGTCTTTCCTTTATTTGTTTACATTTTTTTTTGGCAAAAGAGCAATGATAATTGCTAGTTTTTCGAGGGAAATACAAAAGAAAAGATCAATGATAATTGAGCAGAATGATAAATTTACATTTTTGTTGGCAAAGGAGCAATGATAATTGTTAGTTTTTTCGAGGGAAAGAAAGCAAGAGAAGATAAATGATAATTGAGGAGAATGATAAATACTAAGAAATAAGAGTCTCTGTAGGTTAAGAAAGACGGGAAAAAACTAGAGTCAAATAATTATCTATCACAATTGCATTTCAGAAAGAAATAATGGCATTAGTTGATTAAATTAAGGTAAATGATCTTCTAAACCATAAAAACTAAATGATTTAATCTATTAGAATCTGTCACTAGTTCACTTTTTATAAATTATTGATTGACCAAAAAAGCATACTTGCAAATGACCCAGGCCACGAATGGAAATGAGAATGCAAAATGAAACGCCGTGGAGTTCCAAAAACACAAGGATTTATATAAGAGTTCTCATAACTTGTTTCATGGTTTAATTACTGCTGATCCAGATCTCACTGGTATCCATGCATTTTAAAACTGGAGCCTTCATCGTTCAAGTTTGGAGTAAAATCTAGTGGGGGATTTGGGAAACCACATGGCATGTCCTCCCATCATTAATTTGGGCCTGCAAAGAACACATAATGTACGTATGAAATGATTAAAGTGACAGCGCTGGATCCCCTCCCCTTCGTGGAACACATCAAATCAACGGACACTTTTCTTTGCCTTTTTATGATTCACTATATTCATTCATTGTACTTTGGTGGAGAAGGAGCGAAGGAGAAGATGGAGGAATCAAATGGGGATTGGATTTGGGATTGGTTTTGGTTGGAAGGGGAACATTGAGGCGAGGTGTGAGGGTCCAAATGGACATGTGATGCTGGATCCGATTCCCTTGTCATGTGTTTGGGTTTTTGTTTTGGCTTTTCTTTTCTTCTCACTTTTTTTTTCCTTTTATAAACATACACACACACACAGATCGTTGTCAAATCTTAAACATAGGGTCTGTTTGGTTGTCATAACTGGCCGTAATTCATAATTATAATTGGTAAAGTCTTTTACAATTGTAAACGAGTTACATGCATGTAAATTTTACGGTGTTTAGTTGGTAATATAAAATTGTAAAGTGGGAAAGTGTATTGTACTTTACGGTGTTTGGTTGTCGTAATGTATAAGTCGTAAGTGAAAAAGTTGACCACAAAATTAACTATTTGGTGATTTTAAAAGTTTTAATACTGCAAATAAATATTAAAAAAGTTAAATATTAAAAAATTTTAATATTAATATAAAAAAATATTACAAATTTGTATCACCACAAAATTAACTGTAACTGGGTTGTAAGTGAGTGGTAACTGGGTTGCAAGTGAGTGTTAGTTGAGTTACGTAAGTCTTTTACGAATTACGGTCCAAACAAACGCCGTAGTTGTAACTAAGTAGTAAGTCATTTACGAATTATGGAGTTTTACGCGAAACAAACGGCCCCATAGAACTTCTCACGCATAGCGCACATAACGTTTTAATAACTCTAATAACTATTTCCAAATCATTTAACGTATAAAACTAGTGTGTTTACTTTTTAGGAATAAGCTTGGGGTCTAGCCCTTCTTAACATTATAAATAGATACTAAAATAACTAATGTATTGATGAGTTTTTCTTTTTTTTTCTTTTTTGAAGGTTATAATCAGTCTTCTTGTTTGAATAAATACAACAGCTTGAACTCGAACATAAGACCTCATGAGAGTTTACTACCAAGTCAAATTTCATGCTACGACGGAGTCTTAACTTGGAGTTTGCTTAACCCCACCCACCACTTCACAACTTTCTGAATTAATTTTAATCAGAATTTAGCTCATACGATGCAACGCTCGGGGTTTGATTCCCGACGTCTCCACCTCATATTTATGTATTCCTTTTTTAATCATTTTCCAATCACTTATAATTATTAAACTAATATAAGATAATCACAAGTGTTTGTTTTGGGTTTATGGGTTGAAAAGAGAGTGCATTATGGTAATTAAGCATATTTCTGTTCATTTTGTTTTAGGAATAAAACATGAATCTGGCTTTAAACTTATACTCAATATCCACATTTGATGAAAAAATGAATTTGGATTCGAATCGACTAGGATTACTAATTAAACATTATTGAATATGTCTAGTGATGAAAAGAAAATTAAACCACCACCAAAATCATAGTCCCTTTTTCTATATTAAGCTAAAAAGAATACTTAAAATCGCATTAGCTAATGTGTACGTTGCCTCCTCTCTCTCTCTCGCCCCCCCCCCCCCCCCGCCCTCCCTCCCTCCCTCCCTCCCTCTCATGTTCTAATGACATTTTGATGCAAACTACTCAAAGCCATTGCGAGGACTCATATTGGGTACAATGACATTTGAAGCAAGCTAATCTCTAAAAGTTCTACAATCAACCCAGACAGCAATTATTCAATCTCTTTTTAACACCAACTCGACTCTTTGACCTTTCTGTGATTCCACATTAGAAAAACAATATAGCTCCAAAAGAACAGAACATTTGAATTCCCTTTGCTAGCTTTCATACATACAAATAATGCACATTCACAAATCCTTCTGCTTGAATCACATTACAGACTTGCAATGCTCCCAAAATGTCGTCTGAGATCTCACCACATCTAAAGCTAAATAAATCATCTAAATACCAAAGACCAGTCAGTCCTCCATAAGTTGCAATCGTTGCCATTTGTGCATAATGCAGAAAATGAACAATATGGTTTCCTCATTTACACACCTCAGATTAAACTTAAGCTTGATCGTCAGGGAGAGTACCCCCGGATCAACCAAAATAGCCTTTGAACAAGATAAATTAGAAATCAAAATAATAAATGAGATTATTCAAGTATTTACATATGAAAACATACAAGCATATTCTCAAAGGCAACATGCCCTCAAGAGGCTCCCAGTTACAACTTCATTACAACAACATCACACGCATTAATTCTCAACTCAAAAAGTTCATATTAGTTCACATGAGGACACTGTGGGCTTACCATAAAACAACCAACACAGATATATCCCCCTAATAGAATCCAGGAATGATAGTAATTGGCAGTTGATGGAGCAATCAACTGTGTTGTTACTTGACAAATGGTCTCTGGGTGACAACTAAAGAGATTTGAGGGTGATACCAGTAGATGAAGGGGACCCAACATGAACTCTCGTGTGCATCTTGGAGAAATAGAGTAACAGCTTTGTGTGATCATAAAATAGGGGGAAGGGAATGAGATCATTCATTATAGAGAGGTCTTAAATCTAAAACATCCCCATAATGATAATCTCTAGGGACACCTCAAGACAAACGAAGACAAAATGATATGGAACAACATGCAGGGATATGCAGATATAAGCTCAAGTTCAATTTTGGCTTAGATGCCATCTCGTGCTTCTTAAAGATGATTTGGGTTAACCAGAATCAAGAGAAACCATGACAGCATAAACTGGTAAAAGCAAGAAAAACACAGAGAATCAGAAGTCGTATGGTAACGCAAGAAGCTCTTCTTGAAAGGCCAGGCAATTAGATGAGTCAATAACAATGGAGTTGCTAACGTTATCCCTCATTCATAATCTAGAGTTTCTTGAAAGAAAAGAAAACTACTTGGGAATGATGTACTTGTGTCGGAAAACCTTAAAAATAAACCAGACCAATGCTCCAAAAAGTTTAAGGAGACCACTACATGGAGGATGCTGTAAATCATCTTAAACTCAATATTTTGATTTCGATGCCATTGTATGATTCTTAAAATATCTCCAATTAATTGAAATCAAAAGAAACAATGAGATAGACCTAAAAGCAAGAACACAGTGAAACCGAAAGGATGATGAATAACACATACAGCTCATTTCAAATGGTTGGGTGTGATGATACTAAGATCCATCTAGATTATTCTCTACCTAAGTTTTGGAATCTACAAATTAATAACTCAAAAGAACAAGGCGGGGAAGGATACGGGAAAAAAGGAACAAATCCCTAACCTAAGCAATGACCCTCTGTTCAAGAGCTAGAGACCAGACACGATAATGATGACAACAATTATAACATGAAAGTCAACAGCTCAAGTAACATGTAGAGCAAGGAATCTGAAAGCTTTATATGGAACATTTAAACATCTCAAAATTGTCCAATGCAGAGTAGAATATGAAATAAGGAAAGTGTTACTGCCACTGCCACGCAAA
Organism: Agave tequilana; assembly: GCA_038442645.1. Taxonomy (NCBI): domain Eukaryota; kingdom Viridiplantae; phylum Streptophyta; class Magnoliopsida; order Asparagales; family Asparagaceae; genus Agave; species Agave tequilana. Next base: position 19,484 of record JAVJIF010021199.1, read on the forward strand.
GGACTTGAAGCATGTCAGACTTGGAGGTTTGGGGTTCCATAGGAGAAGAATGAAGGGAGCACAGGCAGAACCATAATGGGAGTCAAAATTGGGTAGAGAAACTCAGTAATTAGATGACACAAAATAGAGAGAGTAGATAGAATAAACAATGATGATAAGAACGAGAACAACAAATCCCAAATTTGCGAGGACAGTCTAAGAGACCATATGCATAAGATGTCAGAGAATTAACAATACCCTCTTTTACCCAAGCAGAGAACCAGTTTGGGTCCATGCCGGGGCGATCGACGACAGAGGCTATTCATTTGCTTCGTCAACTTATAGAGCGATTTCGATAGAGGAAGAGAAATTTGCATATGATCTTTATTCATTTAGAAAAAACTTATGATAAGGTGCCAAGAGAGGCATTATGGTGGACATTGATGAAAAAGGGAGTCCCCATCAAATATTTTGACATAATTAAGGATATGTACGATAGAGTAGTGGCAAATGTCAGAACTTGTGCAGACATAACAAGTGATTTTTCTATCACAATTGGATTACATCAAGGATCTGCATTGAGACCATTCTTATTTGCCATAGTGATAGGTGAGCTTACTAAAGCTATTCACGATAAGATACCGTGGAGTATGTTATTTGCTGATGATATTGTCCTACCCGATAAGACAAAAGCTAAGGTAAATGCCAAATTGGAGTTATGGAGACAAACTCTAGAATATCGAGATTTCAGATTATGCAGGGCCAAAACAGAGTATATGGAGTGTAAATTCAGTAAACAGGAACTCCGAGATTATAGTATTGTGAGACTAGATGGACAAGAAATACCAATGAGCAGTCATTTTACGTACTTGGGTTCTATTATTCAAAAGAATGGGGAGATCGATAGTGATGTCAACCATAAGATCCAAACAAGTTGGTTGAAATGGAGGAGCGCAACAGGAGTTTTATGTAACTGTAACGTTCCGTTATAGCTGAAGGAAAAGTTTTATCAGACTGCTATTAGGCCAGCTTTGTTATATGGCACAGAATGTTAGGCTATAAAGAGATATCATACCTAGAAGATGAGTGTAGCAGAGATGTGCATGTTTCGTTGGATGTGTGGTAACACGCGGAGAGATAAAATGAGAAATGAGGATATTCGTACTAAGATAGGTGTAGCCTCTATAAAGAGAAGATGAGTGAAAACCGCCTACGATGGTTTGGTCATATACGACGTAGACCTACAAATGCGCCAGTCCAGCGAGTTGAGCGTATCAATTCAAGGAAAGTTAAAAGAGCGCAGGGGAGACCGAAGAAAACATAGATGGAGGTAATACGACAAGATATAGGGGCTAAAGGTCTTAGTAAAGGCATATTGCTCGATAGGAATGCATGGAGAAAGCTGATCCATGTGCCCGATCCGGCGTAATTCTCTTTGGTTCATGTAGCCTACCCAAATACTTGGGACAAATGGCTTAGTTGTTGTTGTTGTTGTTGTTTGCCTCATTTACCCAAGCATCAGGCTAGCACAATCAAAGAGGAAGACATTAAGCACAAGTGCTGGTGGAGTTTAGCAATGCAGGTAATACATGAAAAGGAATACTCTGGCCGAAATTGCTTAGCAGGCACAAAAGATAATTTTACTGAGACAACAGACATACACTAACTTGAAAAGGCATGGAGTTCTCAAATTTTCCCGAAGAAAGCACACACATTGAAACAAGCAAAATGCGGGTTTGAAGGGAGTCTGAGCAATAACTGATTCAATCATAATTGAATCAGTATATTGACAGGTAAATCCTGTCATAATTAAGAAACAGGTTTATACGGCAAATAGAAAGTATCCATATCATAAAAATCAGGTCATAGAAACTTGAAACCAGGAAATGTGACGAGTGGCTAGGCTAAAGTACACTATAGACAAAAAAAAAGTAGGAAAGATCGTCTACTCAACCTAAGAGGTGACCGATCAGCTCAAAACATCAAAGATGTCAAGTTTCCATAATGTCCAACTGACCCATTGAAAGAAGAAAGAATTGCAAGATAGAACTGCTAGCCTTTTTGCCAAAATAGAGTAGAACCAAGGAGACATATGCTTACTAAAGCCAAGCATACACTTACCTATTGATCAAGATTAAATAGTGAGTAGGCAATAAAAATATCTCCTGATGAGCATTGAAATGGCAGAAGAGACAACACATTTCAGAACATACAGGTCGGTCCAAACATACAGAGATTAGTAAGAGATCAATTCACAATGGGTTGGTCCAATAGTTCACAAGTTCAGTGAAGCAAGCAAATAATTGCATGTTTATTAAGAGACTGAATCACAACTGGACTCCCACTAAACTAGGCAGAGACAGTCACAAAAGCCGACATTCCATGTATTCTAAGGACAAATTTGTAATGGAACCAGGTGCCAACACAATCTATAAAAGGATAAGGGTGTATTGGTCCATATATAGATAATCTATTCGGATAATGTAGGTGATGGCACTGTTTAAATACATATCAGATGGAGAAAATTATGATCACAATCAAAGTTCAGCCACAGAAACAAGTCATCAGTAAATGTAAGACACTACCCAACAATCTTCGAGTAAATAATCCATGGCTGCAGGTTGACAGACTGGTTCCAACACAACTCACAACGGGGTTTGCGATCCTCACAGATATTATAATGTCAAATTAGTTATAAAGTCAGGGATTTGCTATCACAGTTAATGTAACGTCAAATTAGTTATAGAGAGAGAGAGAGAGAGAGAGAGAGAGAGAGAGAGAGAGTAGACAAGTTTCATCTAATCAAGTAAAGTGGACCCTCTGGGTCATCACATAGACTGGATAAGTTTATTGCATAGAGTAAGAGGATTCCCATAGTAATCAATTGTCATTGGTTGGTTAAAATCTTATGAAGGTGATTTAGAAAGAAGAGTAGATATTAAGGGAGTTCTAAACTTCAAAATGAAGCATTAGTTAAGGAACAGATCTGCAGATAAAATAGCTAATCTAGGTAGCAGCAGAGAGGACAATCTAGATTGCATTCTATATAAATATACTAAGACCCCTCTATGGAAGGTATGCTCTGTGGATCCATTCATTGATTGCAGATCAACTTCATAAATATTACAGATAAGAGACCGATCTATTCCACAGAGTGCAGTTTGTATAGAATGGGTTGAGAATAAATCTATTCTCATCAGAAGAAAGTGAAACGAAAAACATTGTTATAGAACATGATTAGCATTGTAGGAAAATGAAACACACAATGTTTCAACATCTAAGAGAAAAAAGAAATACTTAATTAACCAAGTGGCTAAAAAACCTTGTCAGAGAACTAGACATGTTAAAACACATGCATGTTACACATACAGGTTAACGCAAGGTAGAAAGTGTACATAGTGAACGGGTGAGAAGGCACAAAACTCGAACATACCTAAGAGGGAAAAAAAAGCTGTTTTTAAAAACAAGGTTTATTGAGAGAAAATTTTTGCAAGAATAATAATAAAATTAATAATTCCAGAGAAGTTGTGAAGCAGGGAAGGAACTGCAACATAAGGGAAAATTAACACACTAAATTAGCAGAGAAAGTTGGCATCAGATAGAAGGGGGGGAGAGTCAAACAAAGTAATCGATCAGTATAGCCTGCATCTCATGATAAATGAGAAGCGTAAAGCACGAACATATATTCCTGCCTCCATATTGATGACAAACATGTAAATAAGCAAATAGAGTTCAAGTTCTGAATGATTCATAAATATGATTACAGCAAAATATTTTCTGCTGAGTAAAAGACAAATGGTAGCCATAAGATTTGATTACAACGGCACGTTGATGGACCATTCTACGAATATAACAGAGAACGAGGTTGGCACGAAAAGATAATTCACATAAAATATAAGAACACAGAGCAGTGTAACAGTCACTTGAAGACAGCTAACAAGGAAATGTTATACCCACTAGTTAGAGAAGCATTAGGCCACAACGGAAGGAATAGTAGCAAAGAACCTAAACTTCTATGACATAAAGATGTCCTTGCACTAGAATTATCACCCAAAGCAGTGGTGAAATGATCTTTAACTGACCCATTAAGGAGGGCAAGGAAGACCGCAGGACATATAAAATCACTTTTCAGTACAGATCAAAGACACTAGCCAGAGGACATTCGTAGAAAAAAGACCATGAAATAGAGCAAAGACAACCTGTAGAGCAAAAGACAGAACAGGTGCAGATAGAGTACGGCTGCTACTTAAGTTGACAAGATAAATGCCTGAATCATATTTTCTGCTGCACGCTTCTGTTCAGGGGTTCCAGATATCTGAGCAATGCGCTCAAATCGCGATGATTTCGAATCAACAATTTCTATGCCAGCACCAGATAACTGCAAGCAACAAGGAATGAAGTATGGTCAACAAAGATAATGAATATCTCACAGGTGTAGGACCAGCTAGTAATTATAAGATATAAAAGAAGAAGAAAATTTGCAATATTAGTTAGGATGAAAAATGTGATGCATAAAACTCCTAATTTCAAATGTTCCCTAGAAGTTTGTACTCTACTTTCCATAAACCATGAAAATAACTATTGCCATCAAACTTCTCCAAGGTCTAAAGAACCAGTACAAAATGACCAAGCGATAAAATGTTCCAGAATTGAACTCATATAATAAGTATAATGGAAACAACATTTTTTTTTGAATATCTTAATAGAAGATGAATGTAAAAGTATACATAAGCAAGCAAAAGGTACTATCAAAAAGAAGTCTTGAAACAAAAAGGTACAAGAAATTTTTCACAGAGATCTTTTGAATAATTGGCTTTTACTATCATGTTTAATCTTGGATTTCATTCTACTTAGTTTATGATACAGTTCAACTGTCTTACATTTTAACAAATAATCGCACTAATAACTAGTTACATGGTTTCATCACAGTAAAAGATAGTCCCCACAACTTGCAGACTATTTATTTGGCACAACCAGGAGGAATTGCCGAGAACACAAGTATATGATGTAAATATGCAACTGGAAGTGTTAAACCAAATTAGAGATAATTAATCTTGCATATAATAGGATTTGTGCATTGCAGATGAAGGGTCAAGTAAGAAATGGTAAACGTACGCCATGCACAAAGTAAAGAAATTAAAACGCCATGTGCTCGAAAACTCACATTCCGAATATTAGCAAGGTTGGTGCCACCTTTTCCCACAACTTTGCTTAGAGCGTGTGAAGGAATCACCATCTCTGTGAATTGTAGAATTCTGTACAAGAATAAACAAGATCAGAGGCAAAGCAGTGTCATATAGATAACTGTGTATTTACTTGTCCGATAAAATAAACTAAACGCAATTTCTAGTGTACAAGGTTAATTAAGAGAATGGCATAACATTATTCTAATTGAAGGAACAACAAAGAACCAAAAAGCACTGATAGCATCTTTCTCAATATTTTAAATGTACATATAGCATCTGTGCCAAACCCATATAGACAGTTAAGAACAGACATACCCTCCTCCATATGCTTTTGATGAATAAGACGAAAGGGATCCATAGCCATTATCTCCAGCCTTACAAGGAAAACATAAAGAGAAAACACAGAATAAGGCAACAGAAATATAAGTAATCTGGAGACACAATTTTTCACTAGTCAAATTGAGAAGTTGTCGCATATGAATGTGACACACCTGCAAAGCGCCATATCCATACAGGCTACTACCCGAAAGCAATCCCAGGCCACCTCCAGCTTCAGCACGCTGATCGTAACCCAAAGGAGCAGCTGATGGAAGACCAGGGAGTAAAGAATGCCCAGATAGACTGCCAGAGTATACAGACTCAGTTGAAGCATTACTTTTTCCAGATCCTTCCCTGTCTCTTAGGACATCTTCCCTTAGCCTAAGAGTAATCTGAACAAGAGCATCTCGCAGATTGCCTACCTCCCCAGACACCTATGGATAAGACAGAGAAGAAAATAAGGAGAAGAAACTTATTGATTACAACTTACGTAAAGACAAGAATGCATATAAAGAATTGATTGGTAAACCTCCACGAGTTCATCATTGGAAGAAACACACTTGGGCTTTTCGCCTCTTGAGATACGAATATCAGCCTTAGTCCTCTTGCGCATGTCATTTATAATAGAACCATTTTTGCCAATTAAACATCCAATGACCTTAGAGGGAACAAGCAGTCGGATGTTCACAGATTCATCACCCTCATCATTGATTTTTTCTTGAAGTAGCAAAACAGCATCCACAGCAGCCGATTTTTCATCATTTGTAGACTGTATATAACATGACAACAAGAACAAACAATATGAATGCGACTGTGTCTGTGCGAGGGGAAAATATCAAGTACCGATGTGGTATCTGAGTGAGTGAGTGAGAGTGAGAGAGAGAGAGAGAGAGAGAGAGAGAGAGAGAGACCTCTGTGGATGTGACTGTTATAAGACACTCTTCGGATTTCTTCTTTGTGTCATCAACATCAACACGCGCACCACTGGTTTGCCTTATATTTTTAATGGCACTTCCTCCTTTGCCAATAACACGCCCAATCTTATCAGATGGACACAGGACACGTACTACTAATTCCTCCAAACGTTCCGGAACACCATAGCCAGGGACAACTGGAAGGGCAGATGGATACACTGGCCATGCAGCAGAAGTGTCATTATATCCACGAAGCTCTGGTGGATGGGGTGTTGTTCCGATGACTGGAGGAACAGAACTATGAGGGGCAATGATGGCATCGGCACTGGGATAGAAGCTACCAGCTGGATAAATAGGGACATCTGATGGAATGATAATACTGGGTGCAAGCTCAGGAACAGTGGTATCAAGCGAAATCTCTTCTTTCGGAGGAAAATTGTACATGACTGCTGAAACATGAAATAGTGCTTGCTTCACTGCTTCAGCATCACCAGTGATCTGCCCAGGCACAAAAAAACGACATTGCAAAGAAAAGAGAATTCAGCTCTTGCAGAAGTGAACAAGGATTACAAGATACAAAGGTTAAAAATAGTACCATTCTCCTATAACTATGCACCTGACAACACATATATTGCCCATAAGCCATAAGGTCAAGAATAAAACTTCTCATAATTAAAGATAATTTTCAATGGAGCTATAAAAGCATCTTCCAAAAATGAGATGGGGCATACGACTATATGGGAATAAGTCATTTCAGCATGTTTGACAAATAAAAAACTGAAATTAGCGGTCAAGCAAAAAGATTGGTTAAACAAACATGCAGCTTTATGGGAGTAAGGGGGAATCTTGACAAGTTCAAAACTCGCAATAGCTGTGAATCAACCAAAAGAAACTGATAATGGCCTTACAGTTAGATTAAGAATATTTGATAAAGCTTTTCTTTGAAGCATTTCTTGACTAGGGAAAGGATGCACCAGAGAAGTAGGGGAAAAACACTTGCACATGCAAAATACTTGAGTTGCTTGTTAAGTAACGGAGCAAAATGGTGTTCTGGAAATAAATTTCAAGATGCCAATATTGCCTGAAAGTACAGGTAGGCAATCTGCAGAGTCCATAATAAATCCTAAAACGTCAAAGCAACTGTTTTACAATTATCCTTTAGAATTGATTCCTATACGAAGCAAACTCAGGAGGAAAAAGTACGAGCACAATGATAAACCATTTAAAAAGTTGTATCAATCAATTTATCCAGCACATGCCTTGATATTGAACATAAAACTATGAGAGCAATGTCATTGCATGTCATGATTCATCAAAATGGTGGAGGTATGCATATTTTACCTGAACAAAGTTGTCAAAACTCATAGCACAGGAATGGGTAGCATTACTAGGATCCTTCGGGATCACTTTGATATTGGCTCGGGTCTTTGCTCTCAATTTCTTGATAATGACCCCAGATTTGCCAATAACATTTGAGGCTTGGCTGGATGGAACAAGAATTTCAGCCTCTTCTTTATGGTTGTTGTCAGAATCTTCGGTGTTGGCCAGAGCATTCACAATAGTTTCGTGAACTTTTAGCAGCGCGTCTTGGGCAGGGCAGAGAGCTTCTATGTCATCCAGGTCCTCGTCAACATCAAACATAGGCTCTCTGCGCTTGACGTGGCAATATATGGTAATAACTCTTTTGTTAGCACCAGGAAATGGATCAACAACCTTGATTCTAGCATGTGTCTCTTGTCTCAGCGAATTGATCACTTTACCACCCTTCCCGATCACACTTCCAATAACAGCATCTGGGCAAAGTATGCGGTAAACTACCAGTTCCCCATCACCAGAACTTTCCTTGTCGCCAGATCTCCTCTTCTGATTTTTTCCTTCATTGTCACCATCCCTCTGATGGGAGCGCTTGCTAGTCCCAACCATGTTTTCAGTAAAAATAATTCCTAGAAAACAATAGATGTTGACACAAGGCAGATCTCAATAAATGCTTCAAACATAAAAGTTGAACATAGGAACAGCCTTAGACAACAAAAATTCAAAGGTTTAAAAAAAATGAAAAACAATTGGAACTAGTAACAAAATAACAAGATGGCACTGGAAGGCAGACATAAGCAACATCATCAGAAGCTTACGAATTAATTGTAGGTTAATAAAATGTAGAAAACATTACAAATTGAAGTAAAATGTTAGCTAGAACCAACCGTCCCTCACCCCCACCCCCCACAACAACAACAACAACAAACGCCAGCATTTTAAGAAAACAGACAAAGCCTCAGCCGCATGGGCCGCACCCCTGCACACACTACTAACAGAAATTCAATAGCAAATGACCACTTTCAATGGATATACTGTGGTAAAAATAAACACCAGACCCATAACCCTACTTACAAATGCACTGATACAATGTAACGCGTGAAATGATAAAAGCATATGTTCTTTCAAAATCAATAAAACTCTCATCTTTAACTGAGAAAAAGCAATGCCCTTGTTTTCATGTAAGAAGTGTTATGCTACGGGGGGGTGGGGTGTGTGGGCAGTTGATATTGCATGCTCTAGATCAAAACACATGAAGAATAACTAGTTAAAGTCCATTGGAGGACTTAACAATATAAAACGATAAAGCCCAAATTTTTGCCGATCTAACATGTTATCAATAGCAATAAGTAAATAGCAATAAGTAAGTCATAAATACAAGTAAATGCCACCCTAGGGTTTCAAAGAACGAGCAATAGTTTACCAAAATTTAATCAGAAATTTTATTTCCTGTTAATAGGAAATTATTAAATTTTGGAAGGAGATTAAGAATTGGGGAAGAGATAACTGCAGCCAAGACTCGGGTTTCAAAGGCGTGAAAGGGCCCTGTTTTTTTAGGAATCCAAGAGAATTACAAGGAGAACAATGGAATCCGTAGCCCTAGTAGTTTTTCCACGACGAGAGGAGAAAGGAGCGGTACCTGAAGAAAGAGGTGGCAGCGAACGAAGAACCAAAACCCTAACCCTTGATACCTGAAAGAGAGAGAGCGGCGAACGAAGAACCAAAACCCTAACCCTTGCTATCTGAAAGAGAGAGCGGGCAGGGCGAAAATATAAAGCGGCTGTGGTCCTGTGGACGGGTTGTTTGCGTGCAAATATGTAAATAAAGTATTACCGCCGTCGTTCCTCGGCGTATAGATCAAACGGTAGAGCGCTTGCTTTGGATGCGAGGAACCGGCGAGTTCGATACGCTGTATCCTCCAATTCCATTATGCTTTTATTTTATTTTATTTTATTTTGCTTTTTTGAGAAAGAGGGAGGAGCGGACTCTGTTTTTTTTTTATTGGGTGTTTCCTTTTTTTTCCCTCTTTATTTTGGAGCCTGATGAAACCTAACAACCTAACTCTTCCCATACGGTTCAAGGCTACCGAAATAGTTAGATTATGGACCTGTTTGTTTCGTTACAAAACGTCGCAAGTCGTAAGTCATAAAATGAGAATGGAAAAAATAGACTGTAGCAAAGAAAATATATTGTGTTTTACGGTGTTTGGTTGATAAAGTGAAGTGTAAATAAAAAAGTATATTATGTTTTACGGTGTTTGATTGATAAATTGAAAGTGTAAGTGGTAAATTATATTGTGTTTTACGCTGCTTGGTTGGTAATGTAAAAGTGTAAGTAGAAAAGTTGACCACAAAATTAACTATAACAGTGATTTAAATATTATAAATACTATTAAATTAAATCTATTATTGCAAATTAAATTGTATTAATAAATTTGAGATAAAAATTAATAATCTTAATATTTTATTTATAACAATAATATTAATAAAATATTAGTATAAACAGTAAAATATTACTAAAATATTAACTAAATAAATAATATAAAATTTTAAGAAAATCTAAAGAACATTAATAAAATTTTAAGAATACTAATAAAATATAAATATTAAAAAATCTTACAACAATAATAAAATATAGTTATAATATATAATATTAAAAATACTTGAAAATTATTATAATATAAATTTTATTATAATATTATTGTAATATTATAGAAATATAAAATTAACAAAGTAAAATATAATTATAATTTAATAATAAATTATCATTAAAGCATTATTATACTGAATTATTATTACAGTGTTAACATAATAAAATATTAATATAATATAAAATATATTATGATATTAATAAAGTAATTTCTTATATTAAAAAATAAATAATTAAATAAATAGTAATTTTATATTAAAGTATAATATTGTTATATTAATAAAATATTAACTCTAAATAAAATAATAAAAAATGGAATAAGTATTAATAAAATAATAAATTATTAAATTAAAATATTAAATTAAAATAGTAAAATATTAAATATTAAAACAATACTAAAAATAATAAAAAATTAAAGATTAAAAATAAAAATAATTAAATAATTAAACAAGAAATTGAACACTATTTAAAATATTAAATATTTAATAATATTAAATTATATATTGATTATCAAGTAACTGTTTTAACTGTAAGTGTACTACAAGTGAGAATTACTTGACCACAAAATTAACTGTAACAACTGCGAGTGGGAAAATATGAGTGTAAAAGTGAGACTTACATGACCACAAATTTAACTGTAGCAACTGCAAGTGGGGAAAGAAGAGTTGCATTTTGCAACTTGTTTTTCAGTGAAACAAACAACGAAAAATGAAAAAGAAGTTTTACGACTTGCGTTTTGCAGTGTTTTGCGACGAAACAAACACGCCCTATGCCTCGATCTTTTCTAGCTTACTCGATGAGCATCCACGCTTTCTCCCAAGTTCAGGTACCAAAGGTGTCTTCTTTGAAAACCTCCCAGTACAATCATAGTCACGTTTCTATCTATTCCTGTAGACACTTGTAAAAAGAGAGAGAGAATCTGAAATACATTGACACCCGCTGCCCTCAAAGTCCTTTTGTGACAAAAGATTGAAAACGCGAGGCAAACTTGTTAGATAGCTATCTCTCTCTTTTCCTGATCTAAATATATTATTTTAAAAACATAATTTATATCATAGAATATTATTGTAAATAATAATATAAAAAGAAAAAACTGGCTTGAGGGAGCAGTCGTGACACGACACTGTCCTAAGAGACTAAAGGTCCGTCCTATCGCTCGGCCATTGAATTGGTCATCGTCAACTAACAGTAAAAGCTCCCGGACACACCAGCACCTAGGCTCGAGCGTGAGTCTTAGGTTTCTGCTCAACATAGGAGTGATTGCCCAGAAAATATGAAGAAAGGAGAAGAAAATATTTATTTTAAAATGAAACCATTTATGTAACACCCCGTTTATGGATACATACTTAATTACATATTCAGATTCTCGATCGTATTTTTTGATTTACTTCTCATATTTGTTTTTGTTTTATGAATATTTATGTGACCGTTTTGCATTGGATCCGGATTCGTAAACTCGGAGTCAGTTCTAGTATGAACTGGGGATCCGCTCCTAGTATACTGATCGATTTGACCTCTCTACTAGTTAAATTTGACCGATTTCAGTTTCAAACATCGTTTTCCAATATTTTAGATTTTTCATGATTTTTTAAAAATTTTCCGAATTAAATTGCAAAATCTTCAAAATCGGTGTCGACCGGTATCGCTGGTCGATTTCATGATTTTTAATTTATAAACGTAGTCGAATTTCTAAAATTCACTTTTTTATTCCTTGAAATCACATTTTCTATCTTAATTTATTTTTGGAGAATTTTTTGAATTTATCAAAACTTGGTCGGATTTAGTGTCAGCCAGTATTGCTAGTTGATTTCATGATTTTTTAATTTGAAAACAAAATTTTATTTCTAAAAGCCAATTTTATATTATTTCAGGGGGATATTTTTTACCTCTGAGTATTTTTTGGGATTTTTCTGAAGCAGTCGATATTTTTTTGATTTATATAATATTATTTATTTTTGGAATCTTTCCCATTTTCTTTTCTCTTCTTTCCGTCACTGTCGCCACACCACCCCCACTCCCATCATCTGCCAAACCCAGACCCCCTTAATTAAACCCCATCCCTTCACTCACTTCTCTCTTTCTTTTTTCCTTTTCTTTTCTTTTTCTTTCTTTACCTTTCTTTTTCTTCTCCTTCCTTTCTCATTCTCTCTTCTCCACTTGGGCGACAACCCCCTCATGCCCGGCGCGCCGCCCTCCTCCGGCGGAGCCCCACGGCCGGCAAGTTACCAGCACCTCCCTACCCCCGCCTATCCTTTCCCCCACTCCTTCCTCCGCCTCCTTCTTCGTCAAAACCACCATCACCTCCCAATTCTCCAAATCCACTACCACCACCTCTCCCACCACCTCATCCACCTACTACCACTCCCATACTCTTCCTTCGCCTCTCACTCTCACCAATTTCACCAAACCACCGCCCAAAATCATAAACTCCACCACCATCATCATTTCCAACTTCATCTCAACCCTATCACCTCATCGTTTCCGCCTCGGGTTGGCCGGCGCCACCGCCGGCCACTAGTGGCCGACCCCCCCTCCCGTGGGGACTGCGCGTGAGCAGAGCAGAGGGGCAGTAGCCCCCTTTTTCTCTCTCTTTGTACCCATCTTTCTTTCATCTCTTTCGCTGCCCCCTTTTCTCTCTCTCTCTCTCTTTTTCCCTCGCTCTTTTATCTCTTTCTCTCTCATGTCCTCTCTCTCTTATCTGTCTCTATATTCCTCTAATTTTGTTTCTCTTTCTCACTCACTCTCTTTCTCTCTTAAGAATTATTTCTCTCTGTAGCTCTCTCTTTCTCTCTCTATCTATCTTTTTCTTTCTCTAGATCAGTTTCGTTCTCTAACTCTCCTCGTTTTCTCTCCTTTCTTATTCTCTCTCTAAATATACATTTATATATTTTAAATATAAATATTGACGGCGTATACGTGTTTTGAGATTTCGTGACTTTGAGGCTTTTCGAAGATTTAGGCGAGTGTCCTCGCCTCGTTTGGGTTTTCTCGCTTTGTCAGGTTGACTATGAATTTTATTTTGTATCTGGATATGTATTCGTATTTTGTATTAGGCTGGGTCCTTGTATTTGTATGTGGCCGAGTGCCCAGGATTGTACACGTATATGTCTGTGATGAGTGTTTGTATTATGATAGTTTATTTCTGTATATATATCATGCCCAAGATACGCTCTTTTAATACTCTATACCATATGTGGCTAACCCTTCGTGGTCGTTTAGCCTCCGTGCTCTCTACTCAGCCTCCGGGGTTCACCACTCTACAGTAGCCTAGTTATCATCATGTTTATATGTGTGCTCGTGTGGTACTAATAGTGCAGGTACCCCTGTACCGACTCTGGGTGTTTGTTCCTTCCGGGATGGCTACCCAATTGGTTTTAGACTTTGCACCTTCATGAGTTTCGTGGTAGCTACCGAAAGTGCGCCTAGACCCCAAGCGTGTTCTAGCCTCGAGCTCTTGCCCACTTCCTTAAAGGAGGAGTGCGCTTAGACCGTCAAGTCTCTCATGCTTAGCGCTCAACGCTTTGCCACTAGATTTGTCTAAGCAGATTCTGTCGGATTTTAGACTCGCCTTTTAAGCCGAGTCATTCTAGTAACTCTGTCAAACGATCTAGTGATTAAATATTGTTTGTTGTCTGTACCTCCAACTTGCTCAGCTCCTGCTTGCTAAATTGCCTGCTTGCCAATTTATCCATTCTTCTATTATGGTTGTGAAGAATTTGAAATCTTATTTATACTATTTTCCTGAGACTACGTGATTTTTCAGTATTCGTACCAGTCTCTTATATCAGCACTGTTTTCTTGTATCGTTTGACGTGCTTTTCACTTGATGTGCTAACATTACCATGTTGTCTCTTATCACCTACTTGATATTACCACCTATCATGCTATTACTTGACCATGCTACTACTTGTCACCTGCCCATATTATGATATCACTTATCACCTGCCTCCTGTCATGTTAACACTTGACCTTGATTATCACATTTACGGGAATAATGTACCTGTTATCATGCATTATATATACAGTGACATGAATCTATAGTACTCATATACTCTTGTTATACATGTACTCTTATATTCCTGACTTCCTGATCATGTCATGCTCCTTTTATTCCTGTAAATTGATAATTCATAATAAATCATAAAAAGGTCAACTTATACCGGGTAAGAGAAAAACTGATGGACTTCAATTGTGATTTTGTTTAATGATATAAGTATGCTGTACAACTAAAATCTTGAGGTTCTACCTGTGGGCCCTAGGTGTTCCGGGCGGGGTAATTCTTACACCCCGGCTATTGTAATCTATTCACCATGAGTGCTTAGCGGCACGGGCCTGACTAAATGTCAGGTTATTGGGTCCTTGTTCCAGATAGGCACAGAACCCAATGTAAATATAACTCATTAGTCTCATCATCAGTTTTCAATAACAATATTGTTTTACTCATATGTGGATATATGTGTACTGGGATGCAAATCCACATACCTAGGCATCTGAGTAGGACGAGTAATGATAATAAAAGATGCCAACTATTAATTCGTTGTATGTTTTGCAATTCGGATCGTATTGACTTAGTTTACGATGACGTGAGATATACGGTATATAGATGAGGTTTTTTTATTTTGATTATTCCTTCGACGTACTTATCTCATGAAGCCGCGAAATGGGTCTGCACCGCTGGTTTTATCGTATTTGCTTTTATCAGGTTTTACTTCGAATTTATAATTTTGTTATTATTATTATTATTATATGTTTACATCCTAGCTTACCACTTTTGTTATGTTCCACCAGTTTCTTGTTCTTGTCATGTTATGCCACGCATGTTCCCTACTTGATATCAATAACTATCTCTCTACTTGCTCCATTATGCCTGTACACACGATACGGTTTTCAATGCATGTTTATGATTCAGATTTATCTATACATTTGTGCTTGTCCCTGCACGCATTTACCACACCACTCGTTGGGGAGTTTCTGACTCCCTTGAATCCTCATGTTCAGATCCCAGAGTTTGGAGCCTGTGGATTCTCCCGGTTGCTGATCAGAGTAGCGCAGTGGTAGCGTGGATCATCGGCAAACCGTCTGAAGTCCTATCCTTCCACCCCCTGCTCGGCTCTCAAGTTTCTCTTTCATGGCTCGTGAGCACCTTTTGTACTATTCATACTAGCACATCTCTTTGTATTCTCGCAATTGTGCCTATCGGTGATGTAATATTCTTATAATATTATGTCACAGTCTGTGATAACTTTGTAATTGTACTCGTATGTTGGAATATATAATGTACCATGTATTTCTGAACTCTGGTTCTTATCTGTACTGATGCTTGGTGTATACATGTGAGTGTATTTTCGACCCGGGTATATACGTCGCACTAACGTTTCCGTACCGTCAGAATCGGGGCGTTACAATTAATGCTAATCAGAAGTCATTTTAATGCACATCCAGTGTCAAGTTTAAGTATTAACATGTAGTTCATATATATCTGAAATATAACTTAAGTATATAATAGCATGTATCATACATTTGACGAAAATGTTATGAAATGTACATGTATAAGTGAAAAAATTATTTATTATTCACTCTACTCACTTTATTAAGACATTGATGATGTCACATGTTGAATTTTAGTATATAATAAGATGGCTGCAAATTGGTTTCTTGTTGGATGGTGAAGTATCCTAATTTGCCTTGACATTTACATTCTCAATATTATCCGAATTTTGATCAAAGACAAATTATCATATTTTAGTTTAGTGATCAGGGTATATAATTTAATTTTCTCTTTATACATGCAACTTATTCATATTTTCACAAATAATACATGCATATAATGTATATATTACATACCTTTTAGTTTTGAAAATGTCCCAATTAAAATCTTCAAAGAAAGTTTAAATGATTTTGAAAAATAATTAACAGTGAAAGTTATAATATAATTTTTAAAGATGCAAATTCTTTTAAAGAGATAGTTGAGTACATGACTATATAAAACAAGCAATCATTTCAAAATATTTTACTACAGAATGATGCACTTATTATTTTAAAATTTAAATTTTAATATGTAAATATATACAATTTAATGAGTAGAAAATTTTGAAGATTAATATTTTTCATAGCTTAGATAAAAAATATCCTTATAATTTTATTACCGATAAAATCATGAAAACGCTTAAATAGTAGGTGTATAAATTTATAATTATGAATATACTTTAAATAAGTATAATAATTTAAATCAATAAATGGCATAATAAACATCTTATCGAATAAAAGTTAGTAATGAAACAAAAAAGATTAAACATTTTATAGTTATAAGACAATTTCAAAGAAATTTTTTCATTATTCGAGGTATTAAAATAGATAACTTTTCATTTTTTATATATATTGTTAAATCAAACTGATGTTTGTTTTATAAGGAGTCAAATGTAGCCAAATATTAGATCATAAGAAAAATCAATTATTTTTTGGCAACATAATTTTAATTGATCCCAATTAACATTGGATGGGGGCGAAGCCGCACATGGTGGTTTAATAATCCCGTACATGGCTATTTAATATACACATTTAAATTATAAAATTTGCTCATGAAAATATAATGTTACCAATAGCACATTTTCTAATTATAACTTCAATATAATCATATTGATTGGAATTTTCAATCTGCTCTATTCCTCATATTAGATTTTCTAAAGTATACGCTAGGATTCAATTCTAACTAATTTAGCATGGTTCGATCACGATATACATCAAACTCAAATATGGAATATAGTTAAAGTTAGATTTAATATAATATATAATCAAGACTAATTTTATTCGTTCAATCCAAGACCTGATCCAGATCTAGGAAGGTCATTGGTTTTGGATATTCAAGCGCATCCGCATATGGATTTAGTAGGATCCAACATGTTGGCAACCCAAGAAAAAACTGGAAACCCAAAGTCGAATCAGGTTGGGCCTAATAGGGATTGAATTTAAGCCAACCCAGTTCATCTTCAACCCCATAGCTGTTTTGTAACGCCCCGATCCGGCGGGTACAGAGATGCTACTGCGATGTATATACGCAGGTCAGAATACCCTCACATATATATGCTAAGTATCAGTACAAATAAGAATCAGAGTATGGAAGTGCGAAGCATAAATATACATACATTCCAACATAGGATTACAAAGTTATCACGGAGTGTGATATACTAGCACATGTACATTATATCACAACCAGGTACAAAAATAAAATTTACAATTCGTACAGCAAAAAGGTGCTCACGGGCTGAGAAGAAGATCCCCGACCTTGCAGGAAGATTCAGGAACAGAAGGAACTAGGACAGGTCAGCCTGCTCCGAGATATAAGCTTGATCTTCGGTGGATGGCTCCGCTTCAATCCAAACTTCAGAACCTGAACATGCAAGTCCAGGGGAGTCAAAAACTCCCTAACAAATATTCAGGTTAATGCCAAGTGTCGTGCAGAGATAAGTATATGTATGTTGATATAATCCGAACAGCAGTAAGCATCAAGAACTGGATTGAGTGCACTTGTATAGTAAGCAAACAATGGAAACATAAGATGAAAGTGAGAAGGCCATGAATAAACCTATCATTACTATTTTTAATATTAGTACTTATTACTCGTTATACCCATATGTCTAGGTATGTGTAATAGCATCCCAGCACACATACATCCACATATGAGTAAGTCGAGGCTGTTATTGGAAACCAACGGGGGTATCAACGAACAATGTTTACAGTGGGTCCCGTACATACCCGGGACCACGGTCCAGGACGTTCCATTGTGGTGTATGGAATCGGCCGCAAGACCTACAGGAGGGTCTTATAGAATGCCCCTATCAAGATGGTACCAAGAAGAAGGGAGCCAGCACTCCCCTCGGTCGCCTGGAGGCCCACAGGTCAGACCGAAAGTTTTAGTTGCACGACATACCTAGCGCTACTGTAAACACGAACATATATTGATAGTCGCAAGTTTCCCCCGACCCGATTCAAGTGGTTCCTTTTTATGATTTATTATGTAATCATCAATTTACGGGAAAGCAAGTGCATGACAAGATCAGGAGTTCAAGAGTACATGAGTATTATAATTTCAAGTCACAGGATTCCCGTAAATATGATAATCGTAAGCCAAGTATCAATAGGTCATAACAAGGCGAGTACCAAGTAGTAACATAACAGGTGCCATGAAAATAATATAACATTAGTCAACATGACGAAGCAGGAAAATCTGAAGGAAAGCAAGGATACTCACCTAAAACTTCAAGAAACACCGGAAAATCCCAAGTTCCGGAATCTAAGTAACCAACTAACCAATATTATATATAAAAAAGGGGAGGGAAGGATGAATCAGAAAAAGTGAGAATGAAGACGTAGGGGTCGCAGACGCAGGAGGTTGCGCCGCGTTGATGCCACAAATGCGTAGTCTGAGACCCGCGTTTTATAACACAGGAAGAACGCAGACGCGAGCACGTGCTCCGCGTCGCGTTAATACATGAAAGCGAAGATCGCGTTAAAAAGGTGCTTGGACGCGGGAGTAAGTTCCGCGCCTAGTACTAAAACAGGAGAGAAAGGGAGAGCCAGAGAAATGAGAAAGACGCAGGAATGAGGGAGTATGTGACGCAGGGAAGGAAAAGAGAAGGAGAAAAAGAAAGAAAGAAAGAAAGAAGAAAGAAGGAATGAAAGAAAAGAGAAGGAAGGAAAGAAAAGAAGGGAAAGGGAGGTTAGTCGGCTCGACCTCGCCGGCGGCGGCCGGAGGTGGCCGGAGACTGGAGTGTAAATCACCTAGAGGGGGGTGAATAGGTGATATGCTAATCTATAAACTAAATGCGCTAAATGCGGAAGCTTAAAACAATTTTGCAACACACTTAATACAACACACAAGTGTAGCCGAATTCCCCGTGAAGGGCTCTGAACTAACTCTTCTTGATTCCCCTAGATATGGGTTGACGTGCTATATGAAGCTCTTGTGGTTAAGTACAAGTGAGGCACACACAAAGAACAAGCCAAGCATATAAGGATGATAAGCAATATGAAATATGCAAGGCACAAATGCAAGCAAGTATGAATGATATGGCAATATGAATAATGCTATGCACAACATAAATAAAGAGAGAGTTAATAGGCAATGGATCAAACACAAACACAAGGATATGTTTCGAGGTTCGAGCCCCTAGCTCTACGTCCCCACCTTCATCGAGAAGGATTTCCAATCCATTATCTCCCACCGAGGGAACCTCCACCGAGGAGGATTTGTTACAACAAAGGGAGTATCGAACTCCTCTCTCAAACACTGCCTCACAACCGAGGGGTAGGCCCGTAGCCAAACAACAACCAACAAACACCTCTACCGAAGAGGGTATACAAACCAAACTCCACCTCACAATAGAGGGAGCAAACACAATCCTCAACCTCTACCAAAGAGGAGCAAACCAATCACCCGATCAACCTCTACCAAAGAGGGATATAACAAAAGCAATGGTGTTTACAACTTGGAGGTTTCCACAACCTCAAACAATCTCTCTTTTCCACAAAACAAAGATCCTAAATAGATTAGGATAGAAGATATAGCTCAAGTGTGAAAAATTAGGTGCTTGGAAAATAAAATCACAGAAAACACTTGGGAAAACTATTTGTAAATGATAGAAATGAAGAACAAGATAAATCTCCCAATTTCTTTGAATTTTCCAAAAACCTAAAACAAATAAGATTGGAAGTTTTAAAGCCTAAAAACACCTCTGAAATCTTTTAAAAACACAAAAGAAACACCGAAAATTTTCTTGTCAAAAGTCTTATCAAAACACCCAAAGAGATGGGGTATTTATAGCCCAAACAGAAAACTAGCCGTTAGGCTGATCTGGCAGCCTGACAGGCTTGCGGTCGGCTGGCCGGCCGACCGCCAACGGTCAGAAATATGACCGTTGGGGCAATACGGTCGACCGCCCGGCCGACCGCCCAGATACAGAGAGCAGACTTTCTGCTCCGGTCGATCGCTCGGTCGACCGGCCAGATACAGAGAGCAAGGCTATCTGATTCGGTCGGCCGACCGGCCGACCGGCCCTGTGTCTGACAAACGTGCACAGGGCTGTGCACGTCAGTCGACCGGAACGGTCGACTGGCCCTGGTTCGGTCGATCGTCCGTCCGGCCGACCTGGCCTGTCAGTACAGTTCTGGGTCTGAAAAACATGTTAAAAATATTTTTTAAAATCTTATAAAAACTTCTAAAAATCCCCAAAAATAGTTTTAACATTTTGCATTGATATATAAACATGTGATAAAAGTTTCAACTCAAATATTAAACAATTTGAACTATTTTTGTGTTTTAACATTTTTACCAAAAACCAAAACATGTATTTTATCAAACTTTGATTTTTTAATACACGAATAGGAAAGTCAAAATAAGTTTGTATAGGAAGTTTAAGCATGCATGTATAACTAGAATACATCTATTATACATATAAACCATTTAAACTTGTTTTGATCAATCTATTCATGAAAACCAAATCCAAACGTAAAACTTGTGTGTGTTGTGCACTTGAGCATATCAACTATTCTTATCTTTACAAATGGATCTAAACACACTAAACTAAACTAGGATACCTAAGTCTTCTTGACGATCTTCATCTTCAAGTCGACTCGATCCCAGACGTGATCCACCGAGTGCAAAGGTATGACCTTGATGCTCGGGCACAAACTCCTCTTTTTGAAGCAATCACCAACTAATATCTTGTTACATGATCTGAAACTAAAATCACAAGATTATTAGTAAACATAACTACATGAGTTAATCATCATCAAAACTAGAGAGGAAGGCCTCCGGGCCAACATAGAGGTGGGCGGCCAAATCCCCAAGCCCAAGGCTAGAAGAGGGGGTGCAAGTCTAGTACAAAAGATTTTTTTAGAGTTTTGCAAATGGTGTTTCGGAGGACGAACCTATAACTCGTTGGAAAGAGTATTCCGAGGAGAGGAAGATGGTGTGGTTGGTGGCTGCCAAGATGGTGTAGGTGGTGGTGGAGATGGTGATGAAGTTTTGGAGGTAATGGGTTATTTTGGTTGGAAATGGAGGAAGAAGATGGTAATGAAGATGGTGTTGTGGTTGTTGTTGTTGGAATGGAGGAGTAGATGGAGGGGAGAATGGTGGAGGAAATGGTGGAAGAAGTTGGTGGTGGAGGAGATGGAGAATTGAGGGGGTGGCCGGCCAAGGGAAAGCTTGGGGCTGCTATTTTCGTTGGCTGTAAAATGAAGGAGAAGAAGAGAAAATGAAAGAGAGAGAAGATGGGAATGTGTGTGTGTGTATATATATGTATATAAAGGAGTTGATTATTACAACAATGCCATTCCATTTAAAGGAGAGCTGCGTCTCCTTCATAAAAAAAATGGCTGCGTCTCATTCAAAAAATCCGCGTCTGACAACTAAAGCTGGACGCGGAGATCAATACTGCATCCAAAAAGGAAAACGAAAGATCGCGTTAAGGAAGAGACAAAAAGGCATGGGTGATAAAATCAGAGTTGATTTCCTTGAGGGACATAACATTAAATGCGGAATGGAGAGAGTCTCCACATTAAATATTGAACCCAAATTTAGTGGGTCTCGCGTCAGGTAATGAAAGAGAAAAAGTAAAATATCCGGATAGAATTTCGGTATCTGGGAAAATACCGGAAACTCAGGAAAAGTCCGAAAAATGAAGTATCTCGAAAAGTTTTACAAAAATTTTCAAAAATAATAAATATTATTTTAAGATTTTTTAGTGAAATCAATTTTTAGAAATTTAATTCCATTTTCAAAATAAAAATCCTAAAATCCACTGTGGACGGTGTCTACACCGTGTAGGCCGGATTTTTTTGATAAAATCTGAAAAATCTCAGAAAATGCCTGAAAAAAGAAAATATAATTTTAGGAAGAAATATGAAAGCAGAATTTAGAAATTTGATTCTAATTGTAAACTAAAATTTCTGGAATCAACCAGTGATACTAGCCGACACCAAATCCAAGGGAATTTTGATAAATTCTAAAAATTCTCAAAAAATTCATTTAGATAGAAAACATTATTTTAAGAAATAATGTGAAAGTCGTTTTTTGATTTTCAACTCCATTTATGAATTAAAAATCTAAGAATCGATCAGCGACACTAGTCGACACCAGTTTTGAAGATTTACAATTTAATTCAGAAAAATTCCAAAAAATCATAAAAAATTTAGAATATTAAAACATAATATTTGAAATTGAAATCAATCAAATCTGAATACTAAAAAGGTCAAATCATGCGGTACTGCTATATGAGTAAGAATTTAAATAACAAAAAATAAAAATACGCTCTAAAAATCAGGACACATAGCTGTGTACGCATTCTGAGGATGGGGTGTTACAATCCATCCACCTTATCAAAAATTTCGTCCTCGAAATTTCGATAATGGGGATGTGAAGGCAAGAAAGAATGGGGTAAGAAATTTTACCAACTAAGATGGAAAGAGTTAGGGGTAACGTTCACGAATAATATCCTCTCGTTCCATCGTAGCTTCTCCTAGGGCATGCCTATTCCAAGAAACTAGTACCAATGGTATTGCCCGATTTTTCAATGTTTTGACACTTCTGTCCAGAATGGCCATCGGCTGCTCCTTGTAGGATAAATCTGGTTGTAGTTCTAATTCTGAGTGATTTAGAATGTGACTTTCATCCTTGACATACTTCCTCAGCTGTGATATATGGAATACATTATGTACTCCTTCTAAAGATGGTGGCAACGCCAATCGATAAGCCACATCTCCCACGCGATCTAAAATTTCAAATGGGCCGATGTATCTCGGACTAAGTTTTCCGCGAGCACCAAATCGGATTATCCCTTTGATTGGTGATATCCTTAAAAATATATGATCACCTGTTCTAAATTCCAACGGTCTTCTATTAGTGTCTGCCCAACTCTTCTGCCGGTTCTGTGATGCCCGGAGATGATCTCTGATAATTCTGACTTTATGTGTTTTCTGAACTTGTAACGCTCCGATCCCAAAGATACGGAGACGTTATGGCGACGTACATACGCGAGGTGAAAACAACCTCACGCGTACGTTAAGCCTCAGTACAGGAAATTACCTCCATAGATACAATGGTTCCAGCAGGAAATAAGTACAAGAATACCTGCAGAAAGGGGTTAGTGATCATAACAGATATAAAAACAGGGATAAATGAGATAACAGAAATAAATCACCAAGATACCTATAAAGAGGCTCGATGAGGGATCTCCTATGTGACTCCTACGGTAGCTCGGATCTCCAACCTGGGCATGCAAACCCAGGGTCATCAGAAAGCGACCTAGTGAGTGATAAAATGAAGGAGGCAATGCACAATAATAATAGATAATACATGCTGTTGTAATAGTGATATCATATAGTAGGCATATAGTAAGCAGTAGAACTATAAACATGTCATATTTTAATATCATCACTGCCTAGCAGGTTATCATCGGATCATGTCTACAGTAGTCTCATGTGTATATGCAAATCTGATTAACACTGCTGACGTAATGTATGCGAACTTGTAGATGCAGTATGCAACCGTTCTATAGTGATGTGCATACACGGAAATAGTGTCTATAGGATATACAGGAACCGAAGGCATGCAATGCAAGGTAGATTTGTACACGAAGAGTGTGTCACCACATGAAGTGTAACAAGCATCAGGTAATGTAGCAAAGTCTACAGGGAACATGATAGTGGACAACCCAACAGGAACAGTAACAAGTACAACCACACAAGAGTATACATGTATCAGGCAAGTCATGTTATTTATACAATAGTAGCAATCAGTACCGCCTGCTATTTTAATTACTCTCTTCCAGTGTCCCATACCACTGGCAGTTCATACTGGAGCCCGCACTTCAGTCGAACCCATCCGGACATGGCCTACGGGTACCATTATCCAAACGAGAGAGTAACCGAATAACAAGTGTTCCCGACGTCACTATTGTGTATACTGTTTTATTATGTTAATTGGAAACCCATGGTCGAGGAGTTCTTATCGGGTGGGTGTATCCCGTGCATACCCGGGACAACGGCCTTATCAGACCCCTGGCTGCTGGGACCAGGACCAGCCTGCTAGAGCTGTAACATATAACGGGAATCTCAATGAGCTAAAACAATAACGGGATGCTCATGAGCAACATACGGTAGCCAGCACTACCCCGTTCCCTGCAGTGGGACAAATAATGGATCCAGACATCCACCCAATATGATCTAATCAACCGTCAAGTCTCCCCCCATACCCAAGTTATCTTTATTAACTTATATATCAAGTATATAATGTAACAAGAACAAATACAGTACATGATATGGGTAACATGATAACTGGACCTGAGCTCTGTTGATAGCATAGAACAATATAACGGGAAACGGGAACAATATAACGGGAACAATATAACAGGAAACGGGAACAATAGATGTGGGATTCCACATATCACGTATCAACAGCTCTCATGTCCAGTAACGGGAATATCCATATAAGTAACAGGAATAACAATATCCA
The DNA here is from genome assembly GCA_038442645.1 of Agave tequilana. Lineage (NCBI taxonomy): Eukaryota > Viridiplantae > Streptophyta > Magnoliopsida > Asparagales > Asparagaceae > Agave > Agave tequilana. Next base: position 44,353 of record JAVJIF010021199.1, read on the forward strand.
GTAACGGGCATAACAATAGTAGTCATGGGAAACAAGCATATAACAGGAATACGGTAACATGGAACAATAATATGTGAGTCATATGATAATAAGATAGAGACAATACATGCAGGTAAACTTGTATGGTGAGCATACGTAACAGTGATGTGTGATCATGAGATAACTGTGTACCGAGCATCCATGCAATGATGATAAGAATAATATGAAATGTGGTAATCTGTGAATTGGTATCTCCGTGGACCAGTGGAACATATACGTGTAGTAAGAATCCGTGTAATGTATCTGTGTATCCCTTGTACATGTCATAACAGTGGTCAGTGTATGTCCAGTGAACTACAGTAGCCGTGTAAGGATGATACCAGTGCATGACATAACGGTGTCTCGCATTCATTTATAGTGATAGTGTAGTGTCCTAGCGTGTCTATAGAGCAGTATACATGTAACGTAACTGTGATATGATACATGACATCATAGTGTCCAAGCATATGGTGACCTAGTGAACGTAACTGTGATGATATATGACATCATAGGGTCCAAGCATATGGTGACCTAGTGGGCCGGATGTCAGTGATACATGAACATGACATAATAGAGATCAGTCAGGCATTTTAATTTAGTAAATATGAACAATAGAGATTTACCGGTAGTCATGTTTTATTTCAATAAAGCAACCAAGTTCAATTACTATAATAACATACTAAAAAGACAATTTATAAAATAAAAACACTCACAAACTGGTCATGGGAAGGTAGCTCTCCTTCCCACGATCGCAACGGATCCAGAATTGTCCAAATCGGAGTCCGGATGCTCCCGATATCGCCCGAACGCTAAAAGTAATAGAACGGGTTAAATATGTAAATAGAAATAATTCAAATGCAAATAATAAAATGACTCAGGGGTTTTCTGCAATTTACCTTTAATGGGTTGGATGCGGGTAGACGGGTTAACGGGTCGGGTTTAGATCCAATACCCAAACCCATAACTTAAGTCAAATGGGTAACGGGTTATTGGGTTAGCGGATAGTGGCCAATAGGGTTAACGGGTTTGGGTTTTACCCAAACCCAATCAAAAGCAAGAACAGCAGCAGCAGCTTCTTGCTGCTGCTGTGCTTCTGGGCGGGCGGCGGGGACCCGCCGGCGGCGATCCCGGCCGCCGGCGGCGCGGCCATCAGGCCGGGGGAGAGAGATATAGAGATAGAGAGAGAGATATAGAGATAGAGAGAGATAGAAATGGAGAGGGAGAGAAGGGGGCAGGGGCTGGCCACCGCCAGCCCCGCCGGCGCCGCCTCGCCGCCGGCAGCTCCCAGGAAACGAGAGAGCGGGAGAGAGATGAAAGGAGAAAAAGAGAAAAGAAAAGAAAAGAAAAGAAAGACAGGAAAAGAAGAAGAAAGAATAGGGAAGGAGAAGAAGAGGGTTACGGCCTCCGGTTGTGGGTCGCCGGCCACCGGCGGCGCGCCGGCCGTGGTGGCCCCACCGAGTACACAAAGAGAGAGAGGAAGAGTGTGAGGAGAAAGAGAGGGGAGAGGATTTTAAAGAAATGAATGGCGGTGGGGAAGCGTCCAGAGAGGAGGAGAAGGGGAAAGAAAAGAAAGAAAAGAAAAGAAAAGAATTGAATTTAAAATAATTAAAATAATAGTATTTAATTCGGTCCAAAATTCGACTAGCTCCGAACGGTACCTAAAAATTATAGAAAATAGAGAATATCATCCTGAGACGTAATATGAAAATGGTTTAAAGAAATTCAATCCGGTTTGCAAATTAAAAATCTCGGAGTGTCTCGCCGATACCGGGCGATACCGGTTTGGCCAGCTTTTTGATAAATTCAAAAAAATTCTCAAAAATATCCCAACGTAGATAATACGCTTATAAGACACATGGTGAAAACGGATTCTCAAAATTCTACTCCGTTTGTGAAATAAAAATCGGAAGGTCGGTTATCGGTATCGGTCGACACCGACTACGGAGGTTTTCCAAAATAATTCAGAAAAATTCCAGAAAATCCTGAAAAACCTAAATATTAGAAAATGATTTTAAAACTGAAATCAGCTCAATCGGACTACCACAAAAATCAAATCAATTTTGTACGTCGTATCGCGTACCGATACGGTGATACGTACACCGGGAAGCAGGGGGTTGCATTTCTCCCCACCTTACAAAAAATTGCGTCCTCGCAATTTCAATCAGGTGTGAGAACAAGATTTTAAACCCCAAAGCCGAAATGTTACTGGTCCACGACACTTTCGCTGCGCACTCTGCTATCTATAAGGAACTCGGGATGGAGAAGTATGGTAGTGAACTCATCCTAACGGATTAGAAGCAAGACAATGCAAGGAAAGCGAGAAGGAAATCGGATGTTCTGGGGGACAACAGAAAGGAAGGAAGGAATACAAACGAGTCACGGAATGAATTGTCAAGGTCATGGTATTCTTGTACTCGTTGCTAGAATCCCCAAATTCAGATACAGATTAATTAATCTGAACCTGATTGTACTGTTGGTAAGAGCTCAAGGATTGACCCAGGTGGTTACCCACACCAGGTGTGAACCTAAGCTCTGATACCACTATGTAACGCCCCGATCCCAAAGATACGGAGACGTTATGGCGACGTACATACGCGAGGTGAAAACAACCTCACGCGTACGTTAAGCCTCAGTACAGGGAATCACCTCCATAGATACAATGGTTCCAGCAGAAAATAAGTACAAGAATACCTGCAGAAAGGGGTTAGTGATCATAACAGATATAAAACAGGGATAAATGAGATAACAGAAATAAATCACTAAGATACCTATAAAGAGGCTCGATGAGGAATCTCCTATATGACTCCTACGGTAGCTCGGATCTCCAACCTGGGCATGCAAACCCAGGGTCGTCAGAAAGCAACCTAGTGAGTGGTAAAATGAAGAAGGCAATGCATAATAATAATAGATAATACATGCTGTTATAATAGTGATGCCATATAGTAGGCATATTGTTGGCCCAAGAAGTTACACTCTCTTGTTTTGTGTTTTGATGATGACAAACCAAATAAGAGCTATTTGGTACTAATGAATTTGTTCAAAGATAAGTTTCAGGTTTTGTACCATGTTTGGAGACCATTGGCTTAGCTTTTGCAAGAACTTCTAAGTTTCACATAGTAAGGAAGGCAAATTGCACAATCAAGGAAGAATCATAGAAGAGAAGGCACAAGCAAGGCATTAGATGGCTCAAAGACTTGAAGATTGCTCAAAGAGTATTTAATCATTGTATTTTTAGTTTTATAGTTTGTTAAAGAATAGTGGATAGGTTTGAAGCTCTATCACACACGTTTTTGCGCACATGTTTATTCCAAAATGTTTTCTTATAATTTATACAAAACATTTTGTTTACAAGATTTGGCCTACAGATATATATTTGTGTTTTATACAAATTTATGTTCAAAACTATTTTTATCAAAATCTAAATCCCCTTTTATTTTCTCTTCAAAATCCTGATTTTTGACCTGAGCCAGTCGACCGAACGGTCGACCGGACCTATGACAGGTTGGCCGGTCGACCGTCCCAGTCGACCGTGGCTCTGGCTGTGCACATATCTGTGTGCACGTTGTATCGGTCGACCGACCGATCGACCGACTGTAAGCAACTTTGCTCTCGGTTAGATTGGGTCGACCGGGCGGTCGACCGCTGGCCTGCAACGGTCACATTTTTGAACTTGCGGTCGACCGACCGGTCGACCGACAGAGCCGTTTGAACAGTAACGGGCATTTTTTGAGCTGTTTATTTTTGTCTTTTTCTCACTTAAGTGAGTTTAAATGACTTGTTTTGGGTTTAATACATTCTGATTAGCCCTAAAAATGTTTTATCTTCTAACCCTAGCCCTCTCCTATAAATAGGGGTGTTTGGGGAGAGAATGGTTCACCTAATCATTACAAGAAAAATTCAAAAGTTTAAGGCATTCAAAAGAGCTTGGTTTTTGATTTTTGTGCTGAAATTCTCTCTCATTTTCTGAAGTGTATTTCAAAAGAATTCTCTGATTTCATTTTCTTTTCTCCTTGCACACAAGAGCTTCATTCCTACTCATTGTTCTCTAAGGACCTTTTGTAAGGGAAGAGACAATTGAAAGAGAGAGTTTGTGGTCTTTTGACTACTTAGAAATTCCTTGTACTTGAGATTGTGGAGTTGGGTACTCCATTGTATTTGTGATCTTTGTGATAGTGGAAGTAGCTAGAATCCTTCTGGGGAAGGCGGGGAGTAGAGCTGGGTGCTCGAACCTCGATAACATATCTTTGTGTTTGCGATTGGTTTACTTTTCCTTGTCATTACTTATTACTTGAGATTGTCATTGCCATATTCATTTTCGTTCATATTGTCAATCATTATCCCATACAACAAGGTTGCATTGCGCACCTCTAACTCATTTTACGAGGAAGCCGGAGGAAGGAGTTCAGAGCCCTTAATAGGGAATTCGGCTCTTAGTCTTGTTTTGGGAGATTGTTGCATTACATTTGCATCATAATTTTTAAATTGCTCATTGATTAGCATCATCACCTATTCACCCCCCCTCTAGGTGATTTTCAATTGGTATCAGAGCTTGGACTCTAGGTTTTGGCTTAACATCCATAGAGAGATCCTTAAAATTTGCTAATCAACATTTCTCATTTCATTCATTCATCGCTAGTAAACATGGCCGATAACATTAAATCCCCACCTAAATTTGATGGACTCAACTTCCCTATTTGGAAGGTTAGGATGACTATCTTTTTGCAATCATTAGGTAGTTTAGTGGCTAAGTCCTTGACCAAACCCTATGTAGCACCCGATAGTGATGAGAGCACATGGACCGACTTCAACTTTAGAGAATATGAGGCTAACTCCAAGACCCAAAACTTCCTTTTAACCGCCTTGAATGAGGATGACCTTACACGGGTAATTCATTGCCAATCCGCCTATGAGATTTGGCAACACTTATTGGTCACACATGAAGGGACTTCACAAGTCAAGAGAGCTAAGATAGATCTCTTGAGGTCTCAATATGAATTATTTAAAATGCTTGATGATGAATCTATTGATTGTATGATTACTAGATTCACTAAAATCACCAATGGTCTTTCTTCCTTAGGTGACGTCATCTCCAACGATCAAAAGGTGCGCAAAGTGATTCGGGCTCTTCCTCCATCTTGGGAGATAAAGGCCACCACCTTGAAGGAATTGAACGACAAAGATGAGATGGACATCATCAGTCTCATTGGGAACCTAAAGACCCATGAGATGGAGAAGAAAGCAAGAGAAGAGGCCGCTCCAACAAAGAAGAAGTCCTTAGCTTTCAAGTCTTCATCCACTCTTGAAGACGATGAAGAAGATGAAGAAGAAGATGAGGAGCTCTCCCTCCTTGTGCGAAATGTCAAAAGGATGTACCGGAGGAACAAGCTCAACTTCCAGAGAAAATTTGAAGGCAAAGAGGAAAGGAAAATTATATGCTACAATTGCCGAAAGCCCGGACACATCATGGCGGATTGCCCGGAGTTCAAGAAGAAGATGACCTCCTCCTTCAAGCCAAAGAAATCGGAAGAAAAGAAAGCATACAAAGCAACATGGGATTCGGAAAGCGAGTCCGAAGAGGAGGTGGATCAAGCTAATATGTGTTCATGGCAAACACACCTAAGGTAACCCCTCAATCCCTTGATGATGAAGATGATGAACTAAGTAAGGAAGTTCTAGTACATGCCTTTGTAGAACTTTCTGAAACTTATGATAATAAGAAACTTGAATGCTTAAAATTACAAAAAGAAGTTGCTTTTCTTAAGAATCAACTTGCCATTGTTTCTAAAGAAAAAGATGATATTTCTTCTAATTTTATTTCCATGCAAAAAGAATTTTGTGCCTACAAAAGTTCTTGCAAGGCAAAATCTCCTATTATTGATGAAAAAGAAATTTCTTCTTTTAAATCCAAAATGAATGATTTTGAAAAAGTTTTAAATGATTGTGCTTTCAATACTAAGAAACTTGAGGACATGTTTTCTAAAAAGCACACTACTCATGCTAAAATTTCACAAGATAAAAATTCTCATGCTCACACCTCTCATGCTAAAGTTTCTCATGCTCACAAATCACACACTCACTATGCTTTTAAATATGGTAGAGTATATAGATGCACATATTGTGATAAAAATGGACATTTAGCTAAGTTTTGTTATGATCAACTAAATAGAACAAATAATCTAGTTTGGGTTCATGACACTAACCCTAGAGGACCCAAGAAAATGTGGGTACCAAAATCAACTCTTAAATTATTTGATGTAGGTACACACCAAAGCTCCAAGACGTAGGGAGCGGTGGTACCTTGATAGTGGTTGTTCAAGACACATGACGTGGGACATCAACAACTTCACAACCCTATCAAGGTACATGGAAGGTGGCACCGTCACCTTCGGGGATGACTCCAAAGGGACTATCATCGGTATAGGTAACATTCAAATTGGTGCATCTCCTATTATTGAAAATGTTGTTTTAGTATATGGTTTAAAACATAATTTGCTTAGCATTAGTCAACTTTGTGACCGTGGACTTAAAGTTGTTTTTGATAATTCTTCTTGCAAGATTTTTGATGTTAAATCCGATGTTTGTATTCTCACCGGTTTTCGTGATGATAATGTTTATATCATTGACATGCTTAATATTGAGTGTTCTACTAAATGCTTGAATGCTTTTGATGAAAATTCTTGGCTTTGGCATAGAAGATTAGGACATGCTTCTTTTGAACATCTTTCTAGGATTAATTCAAAGGAATTGGTGAAGGGTATTCCTTGCTTGAAGTTTGAGAAAGACCGCATTTGTGGTGCGTGCCAACTTGGGAAACAAACCAAGTCTTCCTTCAAACTAATCAAGGATATCATGTCAACTAGGCCTTTAGAATTAATTCATATGGATCTTTTTGGACCTACTAAAACTAAGAGTTTAAATGGTAGTAGATATGCATATGTTTTGGTTGATGATTTTCCCGTTTCACTTGGGTTTTCTTTTTGGAACACAAAGATCAAACCTTTTCTCATTTTAAGATTTTTCGAAAAAGGGTTGAAAAAGAAAAAGGTTTTCCGATTTTGAAAATAAGGAGTGATAGAGGTGGTGAGTTTGTAAACCAACTCTTCATGACTTATTGTGATGAAAAGGGAATTAAGCATGAAATGTCTTGTCCTAAAACTCCACAACAAAATGGAGTTGTAGAAAGGAAAAATAGAACACTTCAAGAGATGGCTAGGACAATGATAAGTGAGTATGACCTCCCTCAATATTTATGGGCCGAGGCCGTAAACACCGCATGCTATATATCGAATCGTATTTATTTATGCAAAAATTCTTCAAAAACTTCTTTGAAATGTATCATTCTAGAAAACCAAATGTTGCATATTTCAAAGTTTTTGGATACAAGTGTTTTGTTTTAAATACTAAGGATAATTTGGGTAAATTTGATGCTAAGGCTTATGAAGCTATCTTTGTTGGATATTCTTTTACTAGCAAAGCATATAGAGTTTTCAATAGATCTACACTTACCATAGAAGAATCCATGCATGTTAAATTTGAAGAATCTAATGTGGTTGTTGAGAATGTTGTAGAGATTGAACCATTAGGTGAAGACATGGAGAGACTATCCTTGAAGGATTCACCCGCTCAAGAAGAAAAGTAAGAATTTATTGGTGATGTTCAAGAGGATGAAGAGGAAAGCTCTCAACCGCTTCCTAAAGCTTGGAGATATGCTACAAATCATCCTAAGGAGCTCATCTTGGGTGATGCATCTAAAGGAGTCACAACGCGCTCCAAACTCCATGACCTATGTGGTAACTTTGCTTTCATTTCTCATTTTGAACCCAAAGGCATTCTCGAAGCCGAGACGGACCCATATTGGTTGCTTGCCATGCAAGAGGAACTCAATCAATTTGAGCGCAACCAAGTTTGGCACCTTGTTCCTAAACCCCACGATAGACCAATAATTGGTACTAAGTGGATCTTTAGAAATAAGATGGATGAGTCCGAAAATGTCATTAGGAATAAGTTAGGTTAGTGGCCCAAGGTTACACTCAAGTTGAAGGAATTGACTTTGAGGAGACCTTTGCACCCATAGCACGGCTTGAAGCCATACGGATGACACTAGCTTTTGCATCTTTCAAAAATTTTAAACTTTTTCAAATGGATGTGAAAAGTGCATTTTGAATGGTTTTATTAATGAAGAAGTTTATGTTTCTCAACCTCCCGATTTTATTGATCATGTTCATCCGATTTTGTTTTTAAACTTGATAAAGCTTTGTTGGATTGAAACAAGCTCCAAGAGCTTGGTATGAAAGGCTTTCTAGTTTTCTCATTTCAAATGGTTTTATTAAAGGCAAAGTAGACACTACTCTATTCACTAAGCATGTTGATAATGATATATTAATTGTGCAAATTTATGTTGATGATATAATTTTTGGTTCTACTAATGAGCTTTTGTGTAAGGATTTTGAAAAGGTAATGCAACTTGAGTTTGAAATGTCTTCAATGGGTGAGCTCAATTTCTTCCTTGGACTCCAAATCAAGCAATTGCAAAACGGGACGTTCATAAGTCAAGCCAAGTACGCAAAGGAACTTGTAAAGAAGTTTGGACTTGAAGGCTCAAAGACTTGCAACACTCCCATGGCAACTACAACCAAGCTTGATAAAGATGACCAAGGTAAAAATGTTGATATTAAATTATATAGAAGCATGATAGGAAGTCTTTTATATTTAACGGCAAGTAGGCCGGATATCATGTTTAGTGTGTGTCTTTGTGCTAGATTTCAATCGTGTCCTAAAGAGTCCCATCTTATTGCGGTAAAACGCATTATTCGTTATATTAAGGGCACTATTGGGATGGGTTTATGGTATCCGAAAACCGGAGATTTCTCAATGACGAGTTATTCGGATGCCGACTATGCGGGTTGTAGAGTAGATAGAAAGAGTACTAGTGGAACATGTCAATTTCTTGGTAATTGTCTTGTTTCATGGTCCTCTAAAAAACAAAATTCCGTAGCACTCTCAACCGCCGAGGCGGAGTATGTTGCCGCAGGGGCTTGTTGTGCACAAGTCCTTTGGATGAAACATACTCTCCTTGATTTTGATTTGCATTTTGATCATATAAAAATATTTTGTGATAATACTAGTACTATACACATGACTAAGAATGCAAATCAACATAGTAAGACCAAGCACATTGAGATTAGATATCACTTTCTTAGAGATCATTTGAGAAAGGAGATATAGATATTGATTATGTTTCCACGGATTTACAACTAGCCGATATTTTCACTAAACCACTTGATTTTGCTAGATTTTCGTTTATTTGTGGAGAACTTAATGTTTGTGTTATTGATTAAACATGTTTTTCATAACCCTTTTTGATGTATGACAAAAAGGGGGAGAATAAGTTTACATGGGACAAAAATAAGTTCATTTGGTCTTGGTTCCATATGAATTTATATGTTTTGGTTTTATGAGTTTTGTTACGAGTCTTGTGTTTTATGAGAACTCTTGTATTTTGTGTTTTATTAGTATTGTTTCAAGAACTCTTGTATTTTGTGTTTATCAACTCTTGTATTTTGTGTTTATTGGTATTGTTTCAATTTGGTTTCAATTGGCATCAAGAGTATGTTTTTGTGTTTTTAATAAATTCTTTTTTTTTATAGCATAAATATAGCATAATTTGAGGGGGAGTCTTCTCCTCCCCCATATTTTTGTCTATAGCCTATTTGTTTTGTCATCATCAAAAAGGGGGAGATTGTTGGCCCAAGAGGTTACACTCTCTTTTTTTGTGTTTTGATGATGACAAACAAATAAGAGCTATTTGGTACTAATGAATTTGTTCAAAGATAAGTTTCAGATTTTGTACCATGTTTGGAGACCATTGGCTTAGCTTTTGCAAGAACTTCTAAGTTTCACATAGTAAGGAAGGCAAATTGCACAATCAAGGAAGAATCATAGAAGAGAAGGCACAAGCAAGGCATTGGATGGCTCAAAGACTTGAAGATTGCTCAAAGAGTATTTAATCATTGTATTTTTAGTTTTATAGTTTGTTAAAGAATAGTGGATAGGTTTGAAGCTCTATCACACACGTTTTTGCGCACATGTTTATTCCAAAATGTTTTCTTATAATTTATACAAAAACATTTTGTTTACAAGATTTGGCCTACAGATATATATTTGTGTTTTATACAAATCTATGTTCAAAACTATTTTTATCAAAATCTAAATCCCCTTTTATTTCTCTTCAAAATCCTGATTTTTGACCTGAGCCAGTCGACCGAACGGTCGACCGGACCTATGACAGGTTGGCCGGTCGACCGTCCCAGTCGACCGTGGCTCTGGCTGTGCACATATCTGTGTGCACGTTGTATCGGTCGACCGACCGGTCGACCGACTGTAAGCAACTTTGCTCTCGGTTAGATTGGGTCGACCGGGCGGTCGACCGCTGGCCTGCAACGGTCACATTTTTGAACTTGCGGTCGACCGACAGAGCCGTTTGAACAGTAACGGGCATTTTTTTGAGCTGTTTATTTTTGTCTTTTTCTCACTTAAGTGAGTTTAAATGACTTGTTTTGGGTTTAATACATTCTGATTAGCCCTAAAAATGTTTTATCTTCTAACCCTAGCCCTCTCCTATAAATAGGGGTGTTTGGGGAGAGATTGGTTCACCTAATCATTACAAGAAAAATTCAAAAGTTTAAGGCATTCAAAAGAGCTTGGTTTTTGATTTTTGTGCTGAAATTCTCTCTCATTTTCTGAAGTATTTTTCAAAAGAATTCTCTGATTTCATTTTCTTTTCTCCTTGCACACAAGAGCTTCATTCCTACTCATTGTTCTCTAAGGACTTTTGTAAGGGAAGAGACAATTGAAAGAGAGAGTTTGTGGTCTTTTGACTACTCAGAAATTCCTTGTACTTGAGATTGTGGAGTTGGGTACTCCATTGTATTTGTGATCTTTGTGATAGTGGAAGTAGCTAGAATCCTTCTGGGGAAGGCGGGGAGTAGAGCTGGGTGCTCGAACCTCGATAACATATCTTTGTGTTTGCGATTGGTTTACTTTTCCTTGTCATTACTTATTGCTTGAGATTGTCATTGCCATATTCATTTTCATTCATATTGTCAATCATTATCCCATACAACAAGGTTGCATTGCGCACCTCTAACTCATTTTACGAGGAAGCCGGAGGAAGGAGTTCAGAGCCCTTAATAGGGAATTCGGCTCTTAGTTTTGTTTTGGGAGATTATTGCATTACATTTGCATCATAATTTTTAAATTGCTCATTGATTAGCATCATCACCTATTCACCCTCCCCCCCCTCTAGGTGATTTTCACATATAATAAGCAGTAGAACTATAAACATGTCATATTTTAATATCATCACTGCCTAGCAGGTTATCATCGGGTCATGTCTACAGTAGTCTCATGTGTATATGCAAATCTGATTAACACTGCTGATGTGATGTATGTGAACATGTAGATGCAGTATGCAACCATTCTATAGTGATGTGCATACACGGGAATAGTGTCTATAGGATATACAGGAACCGAAGGCATGCAATGCAAGGTAGATTTGTACATGAAGAGTGTGTCACCACATGAAGTGTAACAAGCATCAGGTAATGTAGCAAAGTCTACAGGGAACATGATAGTGGACAACCCAACAGGAACAGTAACAAGTACAACCACACAAGAGTATACATGTATCAGGCAAGTCATGTTATTTATACAATAGTAGCAATCAGTACCGCCTGCTATTTTAATTACTCTCTCCAGTGTCCCATACCACTGGCAGTTCATAATGGAGCCCGCACTCCAGTCGAACCCATCCGGACATGGCCTACGGGTACCATTATCCAAACGAGAGAGTAACCGAATAACAAGTGTTCCCGACGTCACTATTGTGTATACTGTTTTATTATGTTAATTGGAAACCCATGGTCGAGGAGTTCTTATCGGGTGGGTGTATCCCGTGCATACCCGGGACAACGGCCTTATCAGACCCCTGGCTGCTGAGACCAGGACCAGCCCGCTAGAGCTGTAACATGTAACGGGAATCTCAATGAGCTAAAACAATAACGGGATGCTCATGAGTAACAGACGGTAGCCAGCACTACCCCGTCCCCTGTAGTGGGACAAACAATGGATCCAGACATCCACCCGATATGATCTAATCAACCGTCAAGTCTCCCCCCATACCCAAGTTATCTTTATTAACTTATATATCAAGTATATAATGTAACAAGAACAAATACAGTACATGATACGGGTAACATGATAACTGGACCTGAGCTCTGTTGATAGCATAGAACAATATAATGGGAAACAGGAACAATATAACGGGAACAATATAACAGGAAACGGGAACAATAGATGTGGGATTCCACATATCACGTATTAACAGCTCTCATGTCCAGTAACGGGAATATCCATATCAGTAACAGGAATAACAATATCCAGTAACGGGCATAACAATAGTAGTCACGGGAAACAAGCATATAACAGGAATACGGTAACATGGAACAATAATCTGTGAGTCATGTGATAATAAGATAGAGACAATACATGCAGGTACACTCGTGTGGTGAGCATACGTAACAGTGATGTGTGATCATGAGATAACTGTGTACCGAGCATCCATGTAATGATGATAAGAATAATATGAAACGTGGTAATCTGTGAATTGGTATCTCCGTGTACCAGTGGAACATATATGTGTAGCAAGAATCCGTGTAATGTATCTGTGTATCCCTAGTACATGTCATAACAGTGGTCAGTTTATGTCCAGTGAACTACAGTAGCTGTGTAAGGATGATACCAGTGCATGACATAACGGTGTCTCGCATTCATGTATAGTGACAGTGTAGTGTCCTAGCGTGTCTGTAGAGCAGTATACATGTAACGTAACTGTGATATGATACATGACATCATAGTGTCCAAGCATATGGTGACCTAGTGAACGTAACTGTGATGATACATGACATTATAGGGTCCAAGCATATGGTGACCTAGTGGGCCGGATGTCAGTGATACATGAACATGACATAATAGAGATCAGTCAGGCATTTTAATTTAGTAAATATGAACAATAGAGATTTACCGGTAGTCATGTTTTTATTTCAAAAAAGCAACCAAGTTCAATTACTATAATAATATACTAAAAAGACAATTTATAAAATAAAAACACTCATAAACTGGTCATGGGAAGGTAGCTCTCGTTTCCACGATCGCAACGGATTCAGAATTGTCCAAATCGGAGTCCGGATGCTCCCGATATCGCCGAACGCTAAAAGTAATAAAACGGGTTAAATATGTAAATAGAAATAATTCAAATGCAAATAATAAAATGACTCAGGGGGTTTTCTGCAATTTTACCTTTAATGGGTTGGATGCAGGTAGACGGGTTAACGGGTCGGGTTTAGATCCAATACCCAAACGCATAACTTAAGTCAAATGGGTAACGGGTTATTGGTTAGCGGATAGTGGCCAATAGGGTTAACGGGTTTGGGTTTTACCCAAACCCAATCAAAAGCAAGAACAGCAGCAGCAGCAGCTTCTTGCTGCTGCTGTGCTTCTGGGAGGCCGGCCGGCCAGCTTAGCTGGCCGGCGGCGGCGGGGGCCTGCCGGCGGAGATCCGGCCGCCGGCGGCGCGGCCATCAGGCCGGGGGAGAGAGATATAGAGATTGAGAGAGATATATAGATAGAGAGAGAGATAGAAACGTAGAGGGAGAGAAGGGGGGCAGGGGCTGGCCACCGCCAGCCCCGCCGGCGCCGCCTCGCCGCCGGCGGCGGCTCCCAGGAAACGAGAGAGCGGGAGAGAGAGAGAGAGATGAAAGGAAAAAGAGAAAAGAAAAGAAAATAAATACAGGAAAGAAGAAGAAAGAAGAGGGAAGGAGAAGAAGAGGGGTACGGCCTCCGGTTGTGGGTCGCCGGCCACCGGCGGCGCGCCGGCCGTGGTGGCCCCACCGAGTACACAAAGAGAGAGAGAAGAGTGTGAGGAGAGAGAGGGGAGAGGATTTTAAAGAAATGAATGGCGGTGGGGAAGCGTCCAGAGAGGAGGAGAAGGGGAAAGAAAAAGAAAGAAAAGAAAAGAATTGAATTGAATTTAAAATAATTAAAATAATAGTATTTAATTCGGCCCAAAATTCGACTAGCTCCAAATGGTACTTAAAAATTATAGAAAATAGAGAATATTATCCTGAGACGTAATATGAAAATGATTTGAAGAAATTCAATCCGGTTTGCAAATTAAAAATCCGGAGTGTCTCGCCGATACCGGGCGATACCGGTTTGGCCGGCTTTTTGATAAATTCAGAAAAATTCCCAAAAATATCCTAACGTAGATAATACGCTTCTAAGACACATGGTGAAAACGGATTCTCAAAATTCTACTCTATTGTGAAATAAAATTGGAAGGCCGGTTATCGGTATCGGTCGACACCGACTACGGAGATTTTCCAAAATAATCCAGAAAAATTCCAGAAAATCTTGAAAAACATCAAATATTAGAAAATGATTTTTAAAACTGAAATCAGCTCAATCAGACTGCCACGAAAATCAAATCAATTTTATACGTCGTATCGCGTACCGATACGGTGATACGTACACCGGGAAGCAGGGGGTTACAGAACTAGAATATCTAGTCCCATAAGTCTTCTTTCGCCGACTTCATCCCAACATATTGGCGACCTGTATTTTCTGCCATATAATGCTTCAAATGGTGCCATCTTGATACTGGCCTGATAGCTGTTATTATAAGAGAATTCTACCAAATGAATATAGTCTTCCCATGACCCTTTAAATTCTACCATGCAGGCTCGTAACATGTCTTCAAGGATTTGGATAGTTCGTTCAGATTGTCCATCTGTCTGGGGATGATATGAGGTACTGAATTTCTGACGAGTTCCTAAATTTTCTTGGAGACTTTCCCAGAAATGCGATCGGAATCTCGTGTCTCTATCTGACACGATGCTAACTGGAACTCCATGTAGACGAACAATTTCTTTCATATATTTATCTGCAAGAACTTCTGTCGATTGACCCACTCTGAAAGGTAGGAAGTGAGCTACTTTTGTGAGGCGATCAACGATTACCATACTGCATTGTTACCCTTAGGACTGCGGGGTGAGCTGTAACAAAATCCATGGTGATATGTTCCTACTTCTATTCGGGTATCAGTAATGTTATAGAAGTCCAGCTTTTCTCTGATGTTCTACCTTTATTTGCTAACAAACCAAGCATTTTGCCACATACTGGGCTATCTCCCTCTTCATGGCATTCCACCAAAACTTCTGCTTCAAGTCTTGGTACATTTTATTTCCTCCTGGGTGTATGGAATAAGCCGAACTGTGTGCCTCTGCCAAAACTTTCTGCCGGACTTTCCCTTGTGGTACACAGATCCTGTTACCAAAATAAAGTGCACCATCCGATTGAATACAGATATTTGTCCTTAATCCAGCTTCTACTTGGGCCCTGAATTTCTGTAATTTGGGGTCTCCCTTTTGAGCTTCCTTAATTTCATTTATCAGAGTTGGTTGAATCAGGAAGGTCATTAATTGTCCTGACTCATCAGTTCCTTGTATTAGCATTAAGTCTAACTTTATGATTTCCGAAGCAATTTCTTCTGTTGAGTAAGTTGTAATAATACTTTATTCTCTGGTCTCCTGCTTAATGCATTTGGGACTGTATTGTCCTTTCCAGGATGGTACCGTAAGTCTATATCATAGTCGGCCATCAATTCAAGCCACCGCCTTTGCCTCATATTTAATTCTTTTTGTTTAAAGATATACTTAAGACTCTTATGATCAGTTTAGATCAATACTTTGTCCCCCAGAAGGTAGTGTCTTCAGATCTTCAATGCAAATATTACCGCCGCCAGTTCTAAGTCATGTGTTTGATAATTTCTCTCATGTGGTTTCAATTGCCTAGATCCATAAGCTATGACATGACCATGCTGCATTAATACACATCCTAAGCCTTTTCCGGATGCATCACTATATATAACCATCCCTCCTGTTCCTGAGGGAGTCTTCAAGATCAGAGCTGAAAGTAGTCTTTCTTTTAATTGTTCAAATACTGTAGCGCATTCCTCTGACCATTGATACCTTTCTCCTTTTCTGGTGAGCTTTGTTAATGGGGCTGCGATTTTGGAAAAGTCTTGGACAAATCTCCTGTAATATCCGACTAATCCAATAAAACTTTTAATTTCTGTTACTGTCCTTGGGATTGGCCAATCTTTTACTGCATGGGTCTTACTAGGGTCAACTGAAATTCCTTCTTTTGAAACTATATAACCCAAGAAAGCTATATGGTCTAACCAGAATTCACACTTGCTTTGCTTAGCATAAATTTGTTCCTGCCGGAGAGTCTGTAGCACTATTCTCAAGTGTTCTGCATGCTCTCTGTCGTTTTTTGAATATATCAAGATATCATCGATGAACACCACGACAAACTGATCCAAATATGGCGAGAAAACTTGGTTCATCAAATCCATAAAGACAGCTGGGCATTGGTCACTCCGAAGGGCATGACTAGAAATTCGTAATGACCATAGCGAGTTTGGAATGTTGTCTTCGGAATATCTTCTTTTTTTACTTTCAGTTGGTGATAACCTGATTGTAAATCCAATTTTGAAAACACCCGGGCCCCATGAAGTTGATCAAAAAGGTCATCAATTCTTGGTAAGGGATATTTATTCTTGATGGTAACTTTGTTTAATTCTCTGTAGTCTATACACAATCGCTTATCATCATCTTTCTTGTTGGCCAATAGTACCGGAGCTCCCCATGGTGAAGTACTCGGTCTAATCAATCCCTTGTCAGAATATTCCTGTAACTGCCTTTTTAGAACTTCTAACTCAGTGGGTGCCATTCTGTATGGGGCTTTAGATATTGGGACTGTACCCGGAATGATAGCAATGGAGAACTCAATTACTCTGTCTGATGGAAGCCCTGAGATCTCTTTAAATACTTCTGGAAACTCATTCCAAACTGGTACTCTATTTTTCTGGATTTCAACAGTAGTCATCTGTGTTTTCCCATGACAGGTTTATGTTCTCCTTCAAATTGGAACTCAGGCTGAAGTGATATTCTGAAAATAACTTTCTTATTTCGACAATCAATAACCGCATGGTATTTGCTGGGCCAAGTCATGCCTAAGATTATGTCGTACCCTTTAGTATCCAGCTCGAGCATATCCACTACTAATATCCTGTTACACAGTTCCACCGGACAATCTATACAAATTCTATTGGAGATGACTATCCCATTATCGGTACTAATCTCCCACTGGTGGTCTAAATATTCAACAGGTATAGAGTGCAAAAAGTGAAACTATTTGATATGTAATAATGAGAAGCGCCAGAATCAAAGAGGGTTAAGACAGGTTTAGAGTGTACCATAATCTTACCTGTTACCACCTCTCCAGAAGTTTGGGCCCCTTCCGCTGTCAAGTTGTAGGCTCGTCCTCTTTCACGACCTGCTGTTGTTCTTCCTTCCCTTAGAGCTAGGCGAAAAACCCGTTGTTATGGAGGGAAAGGGGTCCTCCTAATCACTGGCCCTGGGTTCCTCTGTCCAATGGTTACTGGGGGTGCAGGTAGGGTTCGGTTCATCATCCCAGTTCTCTTATGGGGACAGCCTTCTATTGTGCGATCACCAGATCCACGTGCTAGGCATAATCCATTTGCCCTACGGCACTCCTGCTGCGTGTGGCCTGTCCTCTGGCAATAAGCACATATAGGAAGTGGTTGAGTTATCTGAAGAGGGGCTGATCGAAATGGTCTTCTAACCATTTGGGCTTTTGCAGCTCTGACTGGACCTCCTCTGCCTAATTGCTGAAATGGCCTCTTCATGGCCTGTTTCCTCATCTAATCAAAATTCTTTTTTCCAATCCTCGCTCCACCTCTCGAGCTACAGTGAGGACCTGGGAAATGTTTTCAGCTGTTGAGGAATTAAAAGGACTTGAATATCCATTTGTAAGCCCTGCTGAAACCAGCTTGCCCGTTTCTCTTCGTCGGCTATCATACATGGAGCAAAACGACTCAGTCTTAAGAACTCAGCAGCATATTTATCAACAGATCGATTCCATTATTGAAGTCGGATGAATTACTCTTCCATCTCCTTCTGAGCTGTGGTAGGGAAGAATCTATCATAAAAGCTCTTAGAGAACTGGTCCCAAGTGATGGGTTTATCTAGTTTCGCTTCTTCAGCTAGCCACCAGTTTCTAGCCACATCCTCTAGTTGGATCTTGGCGACCTCCACCTGATCTTCCTCTGGAACCCGTGCTGCCTTCAAGAGATCTATGGTATCGATTAGCCATTGCTCGGCATCTAGCGGTCTTTCTCCCCCTGTAAATATTGCCGGCTGCAACCGCCTGAAGTCTGACACGTAGCCTGGCCTCCGTTCCTGAGGAGCTGCTATCAATCCTGCCAAAGGAGTTCGGTCTGCCTTTGTTGATTCTCCACCATATTTTGGATAACCCTAAGAATATCTGCATTTCCACCTGCGGGTCCGTCCTGTGGCTGCCCGGAGTTGTTACGTCCTGCCCTTCAATTCATATCTATGTTGGTAAAAGATGTCTGGAAAGAGGAGTGAAAGCAAAAGATAGATGGACTTTAGGAATCAAGGGAAGGAATATCAAGAAAGAATGGATAACTTTGTATATTGTAGTTGAGATGTATAACCGAAACTCATGTATTCTAACTGCAAATTAAGATTCCATTAATTTGTAATTTGGTTGTACTGTAGGTGTGAGAGCCTGGACTCTGATACCAACCTGTAACGCCCCGATCCGGCGGGTACGGAGACGCTACTGCGACGTATTTACGCATGTCAGAATACCCTCACATATATACGCTAAGCATCAGTACAAGTAAGAATCAGAGTGCGGAAGTGCGAAGCATAAATATACATACATTCCAACATAGGATTACAAAGTTATCACAGAGCGTGATATACTGGTACATGTACATTATATCACAGCCAGGTACAAAAGTGAAATTTACAATTCGTACAGCAAAAGGTGCTCACGGGCTGAGAAGAAGATCCCCGACCTTGCAGGAAGATTTAGGAACAGAAGGAACTAGGACAAGTCAGCCTGCTCCGAGAGATAAGTTTGATCTTCGGTGGATGGCTCCGCTTCAATCCAAACTTCAAAACCTGAACATGCAAGTCCAGGGGAGTCAGAAACTCCCTAACAAATATTCAGGTTAATGCCAAGTGTCGTGCAGAGATACGTATATGTATGTTGATATAATCCGAACAGTAGTAAGCATCTAGAACTGGATTGAGTGCACTTGTATAGTAAGCAAACAATGGAAACATAAGATGAAAGTGAGAAGGCCATGAATAAAACTATCATTACTATTTTTAATATTAGTACTTATTACTTGTTATACCCATATATCTAGGTATGTGTAATAGCGTCCCAGCACACATACATCCACATATGAGTAAGTCGAGGCTGTTATTGGAAACCAACAGGGGTGTCAACGAACAATGTTTACAGTGGGTCCCGTACATGCCCGGGACTACGGTCCAGGACGTTCCATTGCTGGTGCATGGAACCGGCTGCAAGGCCTACATGAGGGTCTTATAGAATGCCCCTACCAAGATGGTACCAGGAAGGAGGGAGCCAGCACTCCCCTCGGTCGCCTAGAGGCCCACAGGTCAGACCGAAAGTTTTAGTTGCACCACATACCTAGCGCCACTGTAAACACGAACATATATTGATAGCCGCAAGTTTCCCCCGACCCGATTCAAGTGGTTCCTTTTTATGATTTATTATGTAATCATCAATTCACTGGAAAGCAAGTGCATGATAAGATCAGGAGTTCAAGAGTACATGAGTATTATAATTTCAAGTCACAGGATTCCCGTAAATATGATAATCGTAAGCCAAGTATCAATAGGTCATAACGAGGCGAGTATCAAGTAGTAGCATAACAGGTGCCATGAAAATAATATAATATTAGTCAACACGATGAAGCAGGAAAATCTGAAGGAAAGCGAGGATACTTGCCTAAAACTTCAAGAAACACCGGAAAATCCCAAGTTCTGGAATCCAAGTAACCAACGCGTTCAATAACCAATATTATATATAAAAAAGAGGAGGGGAAGGATGAATTAGAAAAAGTGAGAATGAAGACGCAGGGGTCGCAGACGCGGGAGGTTGCGTCGCGTTGATTTCACAAACGCGGGGTCTAAGACCCGCGTTTTATAACACAGGAAGAACGCAGACGCGAGCATGTGTTCCGCGTCGCGTTAATACATGAACGTGAAGATCGCGTTAAAGAGGTGCTTGGACGCGGGAGTAAGTTCCGCGTCTAGTACTAAAACAGGAGAGAAAGGGAGAGCCAGAGAAATGAGAGAGACACGGGAATGAGGGAGTATGTGACGCAGGGAAGGAAAAGAGAAGGAGAAAAAGAAAGAAAGAAAGAAAGAAAGAAGGAATGAAAGAAAAGAGAAGGAAGGAATGAAAAGAAGGGAAAGGGGAGATTGGTCGGCTGGACCTCGCCGGCGGCGGCGGAGGTGGCCGGAGACTGGAGGTGGGCGGCCAAAGCCCCAAGCCTAAGGCTAGAAGAGGGGGTGCAAGTCTAGTACAAAAAATATTTTTTGGAGTTTTGCAAATGGTGTTTCGGAGGACGAGCCTGTAATGAAGGATCACCTAGAGGGGGGGTGAATAGGTGATGGCTAATCTAATGGCCACTAAATGTCAAATAATGCGGAAGTAAAAACTATTATGACCTAAACTAAACTCTTAAACTAAATACCACGTATAACACAAGAGTGTTGCCGAATTCTCCGTGAAGGGCTCTGGACAAACTCCTATAGATTCCCCTAGATAAGGGTTGAGGTGCCGCGTTGGCTCTCTTGGTTAAATACAAGTGTTAGCAAACAACCCAGGCATGTATATCAATTAAGCACAATATGAATATCAAGCATGTAAGGATAAGCACAATAAAAACATGCAAGATATAAACAAAGAGACAAAGAGAGAGAGTGAGCAATCGCAAACACAGGGGATTTGTTTCGAGGTTCGAGCACACTTGCTCTACATCCCCGCCTTCGACACACGAAGGATTTCCACTATGATCGATCCCAATGGATCACTCCTTGGTGCCGCAATATCTACAAGCTCTCGGACTCTCTAGCCCGTACACACCACAAGCCCACAAGCTCGCCGAGGCCGCACCTCAAACAAGTTCGCACCCGAATTCGAAACAACCGCGAACGCACTCGTCCGCCTCCTCAAGAAACAAGAAAAGATCTCTTGGTGATCTAAACACTTTGATCACCAATAAAAACTCTCACTACAACACTCCTATAAGATGAATAATCAATGGGTTGCTCAAGTGTTTGTGTGAGAAAACATGGATGAGAATGGTGGAGGAAAACTCAAGAAAATTCTCTTTTAAACACTCTTGATAAACTCTCCTTTTGATTGGAAATATTTGCTCTAAAACAAGTGGAGAAAACCTCTTAAAAGAGTGGGAAAACTGGTGAAAAATCCACTTGAAAATCTTGATCAAAACAGCCCCCAAATGCCTCATTTTATAGAGTCTGGAAAACTAGCCGTTGGGGTCTGTCAGGCCTGTCGGACGACCGTCCGGTCGTCGGGCCAACGGTCATATTTCAGACCGTTTGAGCCATCGATCGACCGGTCAGTCGGCCGAGCCAGGATACAGAGAGCAAGTCTCTCTGTACGGTCGACCCCTCGGTCGGCCGGGACCTTTCCAGAGAGTAGAGCTTTCTGGACGGTCGACCGGATCGGTCGGCCGGCCCGCCTGCCAGAACTGGCGTGCACGTCTGTGCACGTCGGTCGACCCTGAAGGTCGGCCGACTTCAAGCTGCGGTCGACCGTCCCGGTCGGCCGGCTGAAGCCAGTACAGAACTATTAAGGGATTTAAAACTTGGTCTTTTTGGCTCAAATAAAATCCATAAAAACATAGAAAATCTACAAAAATAGTTTTACCAATATACTTTGATAAACAAACATGCTTGCACAAAATCAAGGCATGTTACAAATAATTTGGACTATTTTTGTAACTTGAAAATTTTGGCTTAAAAACGAAAACTGTATTTTCTAAAATTGATTTTTTCAAAACTTCTCCAAATACAAAAACAAGATATTCTAAACTCATTTGAAGCATAGAGTGTATGGATATGAACCACTACACAAACATGGTGAAATATCTATGTTTTTGACAATAAGCTCTAAACATGGTTTATATAGACTTTAACCAAAACCATATTAAAACAACTTTTCTAAAATGAAATCTTTTATGAAAAACTAAATCAAGAGTGTGTGTGTATATGATACTTGAGCAATCCACAATTACTCTATCTTTACATTTTAACTAAAAATAAAATCTTACTAAACAAACCTAGACACAGGTCTTCATCTTCTTGAAGTCTTCACTTGAAGCCTTCTCATCTTCTTGACTTGATCCAAACACGATCCAATGGCTCTTGGATCAAACCGTGCTAGCTCCAAAACTTGACTTTAAATCCTTTATTGAAGCTATGCACCTACTAAGATCTTGATCATAAATCTTTCACTAATTAAACACAAGATCATTAGTATTATAACTACATGAGTTGATCATCATCAAAATTAGGGCGATGGGCTTTCGGGCCAACTTATAACTCGTTGGAAAGAGTATTCTGAGGAGAGGAAGATGGAGTGGTTGGTGGTGGCCAAGATGGTTTGGGTGGTGGTGGAGATGGTGGTGAAGTTTTGGAAGTAATGGGTTGTTTTGGTTGGAAATGGCGGAAGAAGACGGTGATGAAGATGGTGTTGTGGTTGTTGTTGTTGTTGGAATGAAGGAGTAGATGGAGGGGAGAATGGTGGAGGAAATGGTGGAAGAAGTTGGTGGTGGAGGAGATGGAGGGGGTGGCCGGCCAAGGGAAAGCTTGGGGCTGCTGTTTTAGTTGGCTGTAAAATGAAGGAGAAAAGAGAAAATGAAAGAGAGAGAAGATGAGAATGTGTGTATATATATAAAGGAGTTGATTATTACAACAATGCCATTCCATTTAAAGGAGAGCTACGTGTCCTTCATAAAAAAAGGCTGGGTCCCATTCATGAAATCCGCGTCTAGCAACTAAAGCTGGACGCGGAGATCAATGCTGCGTCCAAAAAGGAAAACGCAAGATCGCGTTAAGGAAGAGACAAAAAGGCATGGGTGATAAAATCAGAGTGATTTCCTGGAGGGACATAACATTAATGCGGAATGGGAAGAGTCTCCGCATTAAATGTTGAACCCAAATTTAGTGGGCTTGCGTCAGGTAAGGAGAGAGAAAAAGTAAAATATCCGGATAGAATTC
>JAVJIF010021200.1:0-72123 GCA_038442645.1 Agave tequilana
ATGATTAGTGTATTTTGATGATTACAAAACATATTAGTTATTTGTACTAATAACATTTGTGTGTTAAGTGTGTTTCAGATTTCTATTCATTCTAGAAGTCCTCTCTCACAAATACAAGGATTTGGACTCAAGTCAACTCTAATTGGGCTCAAGGAACAAGTGTTGAAGATCATATGAAGAAGCCTATTGAAGATCTTGAAGTCTTAGAATCATTGTAAGAAATAGAATGTTAAAGTTTGAGTATATGAAATTTGGCTCTAGGATTTGCACACACACTTGTTTCATATATTTCCTATGTTTTAAAAAGGTTATTCTATGTTTTATGCCTAGTTTATATAAACATGTACCAAAAGCTTTATATCTTGAAAATCTTGTATAAAACATGTGTATAAACTATTTTCTGCATAACACTTAGCTATATGTATTTTTAAAAATTTCTCAAAATTTTTCTAACTCAAAAAACCAGTCCAGTTTTCTGTTTCAGGCAACTTCGGTCGACCGGCCCGGTCGACCGGCGATGTGTCTGGACATGCACTGTTTGTGCATGTCTGTCGGTCGACCGGACCGGTCGACCGACGGAGAGCAAATTGCTCACAGTTTGTTTCGGTCGACCGGACCGGTCGACCGGAAGAAGGAAACTGTGTTTCCTCTTTGGGACGGTCGACCGGACCGGTCGACCGAGAGCCAACGGCTCTTTGCAGCTGGGCTGGCGGTCGACCGGACCGGTCGACCGCCAGGCCTGCAAAAAACCAACGGTCTTTCCTCTTTTGTGCAATTCTGAAATCTTTTTTATCTGATTCTTGGCAGACTTTTTCAGTGTTTTTCAGGTCTTTTTCAGAGAAAATAAGACCAAAAGAAATTGTTTTTAACCTATTTTTAACCCTATAAATAGAGGAGAAGTCTCTCTTGCAAATCACTAAGAAAAATCCTCAAGTTTGTATTGTTTTCAAAAGAGAAAAGAAAAGAGTTTAAAGCTTTCATTCCAATTTTTTTGAGCTTGTTTTTCAGTTGTGTTTGATTACTAATATCACTCTACAACTGAAGTTTTTCTCACCACACTTCATAGAGCCAAAAATCCTATACTCATTCTATAGTGAAGTTGTAATTGAAGTGAGAGTGTTTGTAAAAGAGTTTGAGAAAGAGTGTAGTGATCTTGTTGTGATCACTTTGTTCTTGTAATCCTTTCTTGGTGGAGCAACCTCTTCGGTAGAGGTCCTTTGTACTCGTGGAGCTCGGTGCTCGGTCTTCGGTAGACCAAATTGTAAAGGCGTCCTCGGTGGATAGTGGAAACCCTTCACGGAGGTGAAGGCGGGGAGTAGAGCGGTGGCTCGAACCTCGAAACAAATCACTTTGTTTGCGATTGCCTTTGCGTCTAATTCTTGTTTTACTTTTCAATAGCTCCTTATTGCTTTCTATTGCATACTTGTGATATTGTTTAATTTTCTTGTGCTACTATTTGCTTGCTCGTAATTCTTGCCATATATCATTGTGTTTGCATCATTCTTCATATCATCCATTTCATACTTGTGTGTGCCAATCCCGTACTCATCCAACAAGAGCTTCACATAGCGCCTCAACCCATATCAAGGGGAATCAAGAGGAGTTTAGTCCAGAGCCTCGCAAGAGGAATTCGACTACACTTGTTGAATTGTACTAAGTTGAGCCTCACTTGTTTTAGGTTTAGCATTTAGAGAGTTGAAATTTTTAAGATTAGCAATCACACCTATTCACCCCCCCCCTCTAGGTGTTTTTCAATTGGTATCAGAGCTTGGACTCTAGGATTTGGTTTAACAACCTTAGAGAAGATCCTAATTTGCTAATCATTTCATTCATATTCATATAGTAAAAATGGCCGATGGAATTAAGACCCCTCCTAAGTTTGATGGACTTAACTTTCCCATATGGAAAGTTAAGATGACCGTGTTTTTGCAATCTCTAGGTAGCCGAGTTGCAAAAGCCGTGACTAAGTCCTTTAGTGTACCCCCCGATGACGAATCCACTTGGTCCGAAATAGAGACTAAGGAATTCGATGCCAATGCCAAAGCTCACTATGCACTTCTACAAGCCCTTAATGATGATGACATTTCTAGGGTTATTCATTGCAAATCCGCATATGAGATTTGGTCACATTTGATAGTCACACATGAGGGGACCTCACAAGTAAAGAAGGCTAAGATTGACCTTCTTCGGTCCCAATATGAAACATTTAGCATGCAAGAAATGAAACCATAGATGATATGGTACAAGATTTACCAAGATTACTAATGGACTCTCTTCTTTAGGTGAAGATATCAACAATGATCAAAGAGTAAGGAAGATCATCCGTGCACTTCCCCCTTCATGGGAAGTTAAAGCAACAACCTTGAAGGAACTCAACGACAATGAAGAGATGGAGCTTATAGGTCTCATTGGGAACCTCAAAACCCATGAGATGGAAAGGAAAGCTAGGGAGGATATGGCTCCTTCCAAAAGAAGACTATCGCCTTCAAGAGTCAAGCTACACACTCCGATGAAGACGATGAAGAAGAAGATGATGAGGAGCTCTCACTCTTTATAAAGAACGTCCGGAGGATGTACAACAAGGCGAAGTACCAAGGTAGAAGAAGATGGCAAGGAGGCAAAGAAGAAAGGAAAATCACTGTTTCAATTGCCAAAAGCCCGACACATTGTGGCGGAGTGTCCGGACAAAGCTAAGCCCCCCACTTCAAAGAAGCCTTACAAGAAGAAGGCTATGAAGGCAACTTGGGATTCGGAGACCGAATCCGAGGAAGAAATAGACACCGCCAACATGTGCTTCATGGCTAATGAAGCACAAGCAAGGTAACCTCTTCCCCTTCTCATGATAATGAACTTTCTATGGATGTGTTAGAAGAGGCTTTTGTTGAGTTGTCACAAAACTATGATTTCTTAAAGAAAAAGTATCTTAAAATGAAAAAGGATAATGAATCTTTAAGTCTTCAAGTTTTTACTCTTACAAAAGAAAAAGATGATTTGGTTTCCACTTTGGCCACTACCAAAAATGATTTGAAAAATATAAGATTTCTTGCAAAGGTAAGGCCCCACTAATTGATTCTAATGAAGTTTCTATGCTTAAGGAAAGATTAGACTCATTAAGTGTGTTTTGAAAGATTGTGAATTTAACAAGAAGAAAATTGAGGCTATGTTTCCTAAGAAACAAGCCCCAAAGAAAAATGCTCATGCTCATGTTCATGTTCATGCTACACAACCTAAACAACATGGCAAAACCCCAAAACATGCTCACACTACACATACACATCATGCATTCATGTATGGTAGAGTGTTCTCATGTTCACATTGTGGACGGAAAGGGCACTTAGCCAATTTTTGCTATGATAGATTAAACGTTTCACGTCATAATGTTTGGGTTCGAGGCACTAACTTTAAAGGACCCAAGAAAGTTTGGGTACCAAAATCAACAATTATGTTAAATGATGTAGGTACTTTCCAAATCCCAACGACGTAGAGGATTGTGTATCTTGATAGCGGTTGCTCAAGGCACATGACTTGGGACATCAACAACTTTGTAACCCTATCAAGATATCATGAAGGTGGCACCGTCACCTTCGGAGATGACGCCAAGGGTAAAATCATCGGTATTGGTAATGTAAAACTTGGCACCTCTCATTTAATTGAAAATGTAGTTTTAGTTGATGGCCTCAAGCATAATCTCTTGAGTGTTAGTCAACTTTGTGATAAAGGTTTGATGTTATTTTGATAATGTTTCTTGTAAAGTAGTTGATAGAACTTCTAATGTTTGTGTATTTTCTGGTTTTCGTGAAAGTAATGTTTATATGATTGATATGTTAAATATGTCTTGTAATATTACTTGTTTGAAAGCCCTCGATGATGACTCTTGGTTGTGGCATAGGAGATTAGGGCATATTTCTTTTGATCACATTTCTAGGTTAAACACGAAGGAAATGGTGAAAGGTATTCCTTGCTTGAATTTTGAAAAAGACCGAGTTTGTGACGCATGTCAATTTGGGAAACAAACTAAGTCCTCTTTCAAGTCAATTAAGGATATCATGACATCACGTCCTTTGGAGTTAATCCATATGGATCTTTTTAGCCCCACACAAACCAAAAGTTTAAGTGGGAATAGATTTGCTTATGTTTTGGTTGATGATTTTTCAAGATTTACTTGGGTTTTCTTTCTTGAACATAAAAGCCAAGCATTTTCGTATTTCCAAACTTTTAAGAAAAGAGTTGAAAAGGAAAAGATGTTTCGATTTTGAGATAAGAAGTGATAGAGGAGGTGAATTCATTAACCAACCCTTTACCACTTTTTGTGATGAACATGGAATAAAGCATGAAACTTTGTCCTAGAACTCCACAACAAATGGAGTAGTTGAACAGAAAAATAGAACATTACAAGAGATGGCTAGGACAATGCTTAGTGAATACGGTCTACCACATTATTTGTGGGCCGAGGCCGTTAATACATCATGCTACATATCAAATCGTGTTTTCTTGTGTAAAAATACTACTAAAACTTCTTTTGAAATGTATTTTTCTAGAAAACCTAATGTTTCCTATTTTAAAGTTTTTGGTTGCAAATGCTTTGTTTTAAACACAAAAGATAATTTAGGAAAATTTGATGCTAGATCTTATGAGGCTATTTTTGTAGGTTACTCAAACACTAGTAAGGCTTATAGAGTTTTCACTAGATCATCATTGACTATTGAAGAGTCTATTCATGTTAAGTTTGAGGAATCTAACAAGTTTGTTAAGAATGTTGTAGAAATAGATGCATTGGATGAAGGTTTGGAGAAAGTGACCTTGGGGGATGCTTCTACTATGGGAGACAAATCAAAGGATGATGAAGGAAGCGAAGCTAAGGTGGAAGAGGCACAAGGAAATGAAAATCAAACACATGAGGTGGAGCCTACTCAACCACTACCAAAGGATTGGAGATACAATCCACATCATCCCAAGGACCTCGTCATAGGTGAAGTATCAAAAGGGGTAACTACTCGCTCTAGACTTCATGACTATTGTGGTAACTATGCATTCATTTCTCATATTGAACCCAAAAATGTCCTCGAAGCCGAGGCCGATTCATATGGTTGCTAGCCATGCAAGAGGAGCTCAATCAATTTGAGTGCAACCAAGTTGGCACCTTGTTCCTAGGCCTCACGATAGACCAACAATTGTACTAAGTGGATCTTTAAGAACAAGTTGGATGAATCGGGTAATGTAGTTAGAAACAAGGCTAGGTTAGTTGCCCAAGGTTACACTCAAATCGAAGGGATCGATTTTGAAGAAACCTTTGCACCCGTAGCACGGCTTGAAGCCATACGGATGACACTAGCATTTGCCTCATATAAAGATTTCAAATTATTTCAAATGGATGTAAAAGTGCTTTTCTAAATGGATTTATTGAAGAAGAGGTGTATGTTGAACAACCCCCCGGTTTGTTGATCCTACACATTCGGATTTTGTTTTTAAATTAGATAAAGCTCTTTATGGTTTAAAACAAGCCCCTAGGGCTTGGTATGAAAGACTTTCTTCATTTTTGATTTCAAATGGTTTTAAGAAAGGTAAAATTGACACAACTTGTTTACAAAACATGTGGAAAAGGATATTCTTATTGTGCAAATTTATGTGGATGATATTATTTTTGGTTCTACTAATGAATCTCTTTGCAAAGCTTTTGAGTCATGCATGAAGGATGAATTCGAAATGTCTATGATGGGGGAGCTCAACTATTTCCTTGGACTCCAAATCAAGCAAAAGAAGGATGGGATCTTCATCAATCAAGCCAAGTACACAAAGGAACTAATCAAAAGGTTTGGGCTTGAAGGATCGAAAGTAAGCAAAACTCCCATGGCAACAACTACAAAGCTTGATAAGGATGAACAAGGTAAAAGTGTAGACATTAAATTATATCGTAGCATGATTGGTAGCTTGCTTTATTTGACGGCTAGTAGCCGGATATTATGTTTTCCGTTTGTCTTTGTGCACGTTTTCAATCTTGTCCTAAAGAATCTCACATAATTGCGGTTAAACGCATAATTAGATACCTTAAGGGCACTATTGAAATGGGTTTGTGGTATCCTAAAACCGGATTATTTGAAATGAAGAGTTTTTCGGATGCCGACTATGCGGGTTGTAGGGTAGATAGGAAGAGCACAAGTGGAACATGTCAATTCTTAGGTAATTGTCTTGTATCTTGGTCTTCCAAAAAGCAAAATTCGGTAGCCCTATCAACCACCGAGGCGGAGTATGTTGCGGCCGGAGCTTGTTGTGCACAAGTTCTTTGGATGAAACATACTCTCCTTGACTATGATTTACACTTTGATCATGTTAAAATATTTTGTGATAATACTAGTACTATTCACATGACAAAGAATGCAAATCAACATAGTAAAACCAAACACATTGACATTAGGTATCACTTTCTTAGAGATCATTATGAGAAAGGTGATATTGAGATTGATTATGTTTCTACCGATTTCAACTTGCCGATATTTTTACTAAACCTCTAGATTATGCTAGATTTTCTTTATTTGTGGTGAGTTGAATGTTTGCATGATGGATTCTTAAAAATAAAATTTTTCAATTGGTATTTTAACCCTTTTTGATGTATGACAAAAAAGGGGAGAATAAGTTTAGTTTGATATTTCGTTTGTGATATTATTTGAGTTTTATTTTATGAAGAAAAAGAAAGTTTGTTTATTTAAGTTTGTGATATTATTTGAGTTTTATTTTATGAAGAAAGAAAGTTTGTTTATTTAAGTTTTTTGACAAAACTTTTGTACATTGAATGCTTTATGTATTGTGCTTTCAATAGTCCAATTTTTATACATAGCATTATTTGAGGGGGAGTTTTTCAAACTCCTCTTCCATGTTTATCTAAATAACCTATATGTTTTGTCATCATCAAAAAGGGGGAGATAGTTGGCCCAAGGTTACAATCACCCATGATTAGTGTATTTTGATGATTACAAAACATATTAGTTATTTGTACTAATAACATTTGTTGTTTAAGTGTGTTTCAGATTTCTATTCATTCTAGAAGTCCTCTCTCACAAATACAAGGATTTGGACTCAAGTCAACTCCAATTGGGCTCAAGGAACAAGTGTTGAAGATCATATGAAGAAGCCTATTGAAGATCTTGAAGTCTTAGAATCATTGTAAGAAATAGAATGTTAAAGTTTGAGTATATGAAATTGGCTCTAGGATTTGCACACACACTTGTTTCATATATTTCCTATGTTTTAAAAAGGTTATTCTAAGTTTTATGCCTAGTTATATAAACATGTACCAAAAGCTTTATATCTTGAAAATCTTGTATAAAACATGTGTATAAACTATTTTCTGCATAATACTTAGCTATATGTATTTTTAAAATATTTCTCAAAATTTTTCTAACTCAAAAACCAGTCCAGTTTCTGTTTCAGGCAACTTCGGTCGACCGGCGATGTGTCTGGACATGCACTGTTTGTGCATGTCTGTCGGTCGACCGGACCGGTCGACCGACGGAGAGCAAATTGCTCACAGTTTGTTTCGGTCGACTGGACCGGTCGACCGGAAGAAGGAAACTGTGTTTCTCTCTTTGGGACGGTCGACCGGACCGGTCGACCGAGAGCCAACGGCTCTTTGCAGCTGGGCTGGCGGTCGACGGGACCGGTCGACCGCCAGGCCTGCAAAAACCCAACGGCTCTTTCCTCTTTTGTGCAATTCTGAAATCTGTTTTTTATCTGATTTCTTGGCAGACTTTTTCAGTGTTTTTCAGGTCTTTTTCAGAGAAAATAAGACCAAAAGAAATTATTTTTAACCTATTTTTAACCCTATAAATAGAGGAGAAGTCTCTCTTGCAAATCACTAAGAAAAATCCTCAAGTTTGTATTGTTTTCAAAAGAGAAAAGAAAAGAGTTTAAAGCTTTCATTCCAATCTTTTTGAGCTTGTTTTTCAGTTGTGTTGATTACTAATATCACTCTACAACTGAAGTTTTTCTCACCACACTTCATAGAGCCAAAAATCCTATACTCATTCTATAGTGAAGTTGTAATTGAAGTGAGAGTGTTTGTAAAGAGTTTGAGAAAGAGTGTAGTGATCTTGTTGTGATCACTTTGTTCTTGTAATCCTTTCTTGGTGGAGCAACCTCTTCGGTAGAGGTCCTTTGTACTCGGTGGAGCTCGGTGCTCGGTCTTCGGTAGACCAAATTGTAAAGGCGTCCTAGGTGGATAGTGGAAACCCTTCACGGAGGTGAAGGCGGGGAGAGTTAGAGCGGTGGCTCGAACCTCGAAACAAATCACTTTGTTTGCGATTGCCTTTGCGTCTAATTCTTGCTTTACTTTTCAATAGCTCCTTATTGCTTTCTATTGCATACTTGTGATATGTTTAATTTTCTTGTGCTACTATTTGCTTGCTCGTAATTCTTGCCATATATCATTGTGTTTGCATCATTCTTCATATCATCCATTTCATACTTGTGTGTGCCAATCCCGTACTCATCCAACAAGAGCTTCACATAGCGCCTCAACCCATATCAAGGGGAATCAAGAGGAGTTTAGTCCAGAGCCTCGCAAGAGGAATTCGGCTACACTTGTTGAATTGTACTAAGTTGAGCCTCACTTGTTTTAGTTTAGCATTTAGAGAGTTGAAATTTTAAGATTAGCAATCACACCTATTCACCCCCCCTCTAGGTGTTTCTCAGCTTCGTCATGTTGACTAATATTATATTATTTTCCTGGCACACTTGCATGTATCAGGCTGTCACTTGTCGCCTGCCTAATATTACCCCTCAGGCATATGTCTCATGCCACCTGTTATGCTACTACTTGATACTCGCATTGATACTTGCTTGCGATTATCATATTTACGGGAATCCTGTGACTTGAAATTATAATACTCATGTATTCTTGAACTCCTGATCTTGTCATGCGCTTGCTTTCCCATAAATTGGTAATTACATAATAAATCATAAAAAAAGAAACCACTTGAATCGGGTCTGGAGAAACTTACGACTATCAATATATGTTCGTGTTTACAGTGGCACTAGGTATGTTGTGCAACTAAAATTCCCGGTCTGACCTGTGGGCCTCCAGGCGACCGAGGGGAGCACTGGCTCCCTCCTTCCTGGTACCATCTTGATAAGGGCATCCTATAAGACCCTACTGTACGCCTTGCGGCAGGTTCCGTCCTCCAGCAACGGAACAATGCTGGGCCGTGGTCCGGGTATGCACGGGACCCACTGTAACATTGTTCATTGATACCCCCGTTAGTTTCTAATAACAGCCTCGATTTACTCATATGTTGATGTATGTGTGCTGGGACGCTATTACATATACCTAGACATATGGGTAGAACGAGTAATAAGTATAAATATTGAAAATGGCAGAAATAGATTTATTTAGGCCTTATTACTTTCATTTTATGCCTCCATTTCATGCTTACTGTACATGTACACTCGACACAGTTCTTGATGCTTAATACTGTTTTGATCATATCAACACGCATATACTTATCTCTGCACGACACTTGGCATTCACCTGTCTATTTGTTAGGGAGTTCTTGACTCCCCTGGACTTGCATGTTCAGGTTCTGAAGCTTGGATTGAAGCGGAGCCATCCACTGAAGATCAAGCTTATCTCTCGGAGCAGGCTGACTTGTCCTAGTTCCTTCTGTTCCTGAATCTTCCTGCTAGCTCGGGGATCCTCTTCTCAGCCCGTGAGCACCTTTTGCTGTACAAATTGAAATTCTTACTTTTGTACCTGCCTGTGATATAATGTACATGTACCAGTATATCATGCTCTGTGATAACTTTGTAATTCTTATGTTGGAATGTATATAGGCATATGCCACGCACTTTCGTACTCTGATTCTTGTTGTACTGATGCTTAGTGTATATACGTGAGGGTATTTCTGACCTGCGTATATACGTCGCAATAGCGTCTCCGTAACCGCCGGATCGGGACGTTATAATGATCTTTAAAATATGCTTTTGGCCATGGCCGGTCGACCGACTGGCCGACCGTAGACAGAGCAAAATTTCTCTGTCGTTCGACCAAGGGGTCGACTGACATGCACCAAGTGCATTGTGTGCACTTCGGTCGATCATGCGTTCGACCGATTACAAGAGTGTAATATCCCTGGTCAAAAAATACTATATTTTTTTAGAATATTTATTTTATTTTACTGATTATTTTATTATTATTTATTGATTGGATCTATAGTACAAATTATTTTAAGACAGTAAGTGATATTTTGGCTTTATATTTATATTTAGCATTATTAACTATTATCATTTTAATTACTACCTAGTATTTTTCCCATTACTATGTTACTATTGTTATTATTGTAGTTGTTATTATTGTTAATATTGATATTGTTATTATTCTTATTCTTATTGTATTGTTTTAGTTATTATTTTTAATGGTAATATTTTTGCCAAGTATTATTAGATAATATTTTTAATACTGATAATTTATTATTATTATTACTACTATCTTTTTTTGATTATTAGTATTAATTATTATTATTGTTATTATTATTCATATTTTTTCCTTTTTCTAACCCATAACCCATACCATTGAGATCCTTACCCATTAACCCAAAACACAATCCTAATCCTAATCCAAATTCTATCTTATCAAATCTTTTCATAAACCTTAATTAATCCTAATCCTAACTACTAAATCAAACAATTTAAATCCAACTGAAATTCTGATTTCTAAAATCCCTAATAACCTATAAAAAGCCTAAACTACTTCTTTTTCTACCTCTAAAGAAAAAAATCATGACCCAACTCTCCCCACCTCCTTCTTTCTTTTCTCCTCAAGCGGAGCATGAACAAAAAGGATCTTGAAGTACAGAGATGGAGGAACATGTTAGGGGAGATCAAATCCTAATAAGTAATCTATTTTCTCAAAATTTATTTGATATAAATAGCTTATTAAAAATCATGTATATACTATAATCCCTATGAATAATTTTATACATCAAAAACCCAATCATAAATGCAACAAAAATACATGTGAAAATATACCAACTCAAAATTTGAATTTACATATTTTTTCGGAATTTTTAACAAAAGAATTTCAAAAAATAAAAAAATTAAAAGAAAAAAAATAAGGGACTCAGCAAGGCCATACCCAAGGCCGGGCCTGGCCGGGCCCGATTGTGCCAGGGCTGGCTTGGCATGGCCCGGGCCAGGCCGGCTGGGCCCAGTACAAGGCTTTGGGCCTGTTAAAAAAAGAAAGAAAAAAAAGAAAAATCTCAAACCAGGCTGGGTGTGGCCCGGTCCAGCCTGGGCACTGAGATAGGCCTGGGCTACTAAGTATAAAAAAAGAAAAAAAAAAAAGAAAGAAGAAAAAGAAAGAAGAAGAATTGCAATCAAAATAATCAGATAAAAATAAAAATAAAAAAATTGAGAAAAATATAAACAATAATCTACAATTCTTCTACTTTCTATGATAAAAATTTTAGACAAATAGCAACATAAATTAATTCAAATCACCCACTTTAAACTATTTCCTTAATGATAAATTTGGACCCGTTAAGTATTTTAATAATTTAAAGTCTATTAAAAATCTAACAAAAATTAGAAATTGATTTAAATTAAACTTACTAAATTCATTAGAATCAGAGGACTATATTCCTAACCTCCAAACTAATTAATCAAGATTAAAACCCCTATAACTCCCAAGTAAAATATCCATTTTAAAAATCTAACAATTTCTATTGAAATAATTTATGTAGATTTATCAGGGCCTTATGATTTCAGAGCTTTGGACTTGAGATTGAGTTTAGGTAAGTATTTATTTTTTTGTTTAATTTTATTTAATTTTGTTGTGAGTGTTCTTTTCCTCCTTCAGTTAAACAAGAATTTTGTGATAAATGATTTTATACTGTTGTGTAATTATATTACTAAAATTTACTGAGATGATATTTGTGGGTGTTTACTCTCTCATCATTTCCTTATGTGTTGTTATCAGTTACTTGTATCATTTCACATGACCATCTCATATATTATACCAGTAAGCTTACCTATTTTCCTTCATGAGACATCGTTGAGTGCTACCACTTTAGTTGATCTACGTCATTTCATGTGTAGCTGTCTACCACTGTTGATTCATGATTAGTTGTAGTATACCTTAGAGTAGATTTGATCTTGTAATTGACCTAGTGTGAGAAATCTTAAAATGTAAATTGATTGATCTTGAGGTTGATTGGTTCGTGATTGAGGTTAAAGGTTCATATTTGTAGATAAATAGTATATTAATTTGAGACAGTTATCGGACATTTATTTTTGATGATATTTCAGATGGGAATTCATTTAGACAATGAGGACGGATTAAATAAGATGTTACCTTAAGATTGATTCATCTGAATGCTTGGATTTACATATGGACCTAGAGTTCAACTTGAGATTTACATGAATAACTTATCTTAATTTTGATCTATCATATAATACTGATTTTGGATTACTAGTTGCAAGTATTTTATTTGGATATATTTACTGATAAATTATTTTGAGTAATGATGTTTATTGATATCGAGGTTTGGATATAGAAACTTTCTAAATTCATGTGGCTTGAGAATGTCCCACTCCTTAGTTATCTTGATTAGGATTGGAACTATTGGTAATG
Organism: Agave tequilana; assembly: GCA_038442645.1. Taxonomy (NCBI): domain Eukaryota; kingdom Viridiplantae; phylum Streptophyta; class Magnoliopsida; order Asparagales; family Asparagaceae; genus Agave; species Agave tequilana. Next base: position 12,620 of record JAVJIF010021200.1, read on the forward strand.
TAACTTAAGCTATAATTATATTTAGATCTTAGATTTGACTAGTTCATGATGGTACTTATACGAGTTGATATCTGAGTGACATTATTAGTAGATTTGATTATTCTTATTGATGGTAAAATAGGTGAGAGTTTGGTTAGATATTGATGATTGATTGACTTGGAGATTCTTTATTAAAAGAATGAGATCTTGGACTTAGACTTGTTAGTAGACTCGATTGAGTTAGAGTTGATCTTGGGTTGAGGAGTAGACGTAGATCGGTTTGACCAGACCTGGTGGCATGTATATACATAATTGACTAGTTACTTGAATTTTATGATCTTGTGTTTAAACTTAATGAAAGTGAGAGTGTATAATGATCTTAATTAAGATTGGATAGTGATGATTGGTTGAATATAGATGAGTATGTATCTTATATATTGGGACTTGGATACATCGATGACTCTAAGGATCTGAGTTGATTAAATATTTTGCCTAGATTATTCTATTCATGCCAGCAGGTCATTACTTATTCTGAATATCATAATTTACCTGAAGAACTTGACTGATTATACTTGGCAACTACGTGATAATTATAATGTCCATGTTACTATAATTGCTGGGAAAATATTTCATACGGTAATAACACTCTCATGTTATACTTGTTTCATATCCTGTTATACTGGTATCATGTTCACTGACCTTATATATCATGTTATATCGGTATCCTGATTACACATGTTGACGTTGTTACTCATCGAGTTATTCCAGTAGTCTAAGTAACATGTATATTAAATAGTCTTGATAATCAAAATAACCTGATATTAAACAACTTACACTGGGATTGGAAAAATTGGTGGAGGAGACAACGTCTGTATTTTGGGTGGACCTAGGATATAGGTTGCGCAGCTGAAAGAGGGTTCCACTGCAGGGTTCCCGTAGGGTGACTAGCACCCCGTCCTGTTCTTGTTCCTGTTATACATGTTCCTGACTACCTAGCTGTAGGGCCTGATTCAGCGCCAGGAGTCTGGACCGTGGTGCCGGGTATATACGGGATCCACCTAAAGCATGGACAATGTCTCCAACCGATTAGTTTCAATAACTTAGGACCTGATTGACATGTGTGATAGGCGTAGTATGGGATACGTCTATTACAGGTGGAATTGGTGTTCTCTGACATAATAATAATAAACTATTCATAATGTACTATAATTGATTGTCTTTGCCTGATACATGTATGTATGTTGGACACCCGATGTCATACCTAACCTGATTGGATGTCTGATTTTAGTACTGACTGACTCTACCCGCTCTGATATAACCTGACTGGATACATACTCTACTGTGTGCTATCCACATTACTGTTTATTTACTTTATTCATGTTATTTCTTATTCCGGTATATATATATATTCTTTATCTGCTTACATGTTATATGCATGTGCATCTTTCCAGTTTATTCTTATACATTCACTAGGAGTTCTGACTCCCTGGATTTGCTTATCGAAATCCGTGGATATTTATTGCTGATCAGGTATTTGGAGAGGATGACATGCGTTACGAGGAATTGGAGTCCCTCACTCCTTGATTATCGGTATTCTTGCTCTTTTATTCATGTTATTTCATAATTCTATCTATATCGCATCTCGTTGTCATTTCATTCCTTTATTCATCTGTTATCATTGTGTTAGATGTTTATATGTGATATTACAGTGATATTGATTTACTACTGTAACGCCCCGATCCCAAGGATACGGAGACGTTAAGGCGACTACATACGCGAGGTGAAAACACACTCACGCGTACGTTGAGCCTCAGTACAGGACATAGTCTCCATATACACAAGATTCCAACAAGAATAAGTACAAGAATACCTGCAGAAAGGGGTTAGGGATCATGACAGATATAAAAACAGGGATAAATAAGATAACAGAAAGAAATCACTAAGATACCTATGAATAATCTCGATGAGGAATCTCCTATGTGACGCCAAGGCACTAATTGATGATACGGTAACTCAGATCTCCAACCTGGGCACGCAAACCCAGGGTCGTCAGAAAGCGACCTAGTGAGTGGTAAAATGAAGGAGGCAGTAATAGATACAATAGTAATACAAGCACGATAATAATATATGAAAAACACCTAGAGGGGGGTGAATAGGTGTTATTGCTAATCTAACAATCCTTTTAAAACTAAGATGGATGAATGATGCAACGATCTCTCAAAACAAGACTAAGAGCCGAATACCCCGTGAGAAGTTCTGAACTCCTTCCTCCCAATTCCCCTTGAATGGGTTAGAGGTGCGCGAAGCAACCTTGTTGTATGAGAATTGATTGAACAAAGGATGAATAATATGCAATGATGAGATGCACACAAGATATCACAAGTATTACAAGCTTGATGTACTAGCACAAGGAAAGAAACAAGATCACAAGCAAGTAATTAAAAGCAATAGAGTGCAATAGAAATTAAAAACAAAATAGAGAGCAAGAGCAAAAGACAATGGCAAACACAAGTATTTGTTTCGAGGTTCGAGCCACCGCTCTACTCCCCGCCTTCACCTCCGTGAAGGGTTTTCACTATCCACCGAGGACGATTACAACGGTCTACCGAAGACCCGAGCACCGAGCTCCACCAAGTACAATAACCTCTACCGAAGAGGTGTCTCCACAAGAACAAGAAGATCACAAGAACAAGAGTGATCACAACAAGATCACCAAACTCTTTTACAACACTCTCACTCCTTTTACAACTTCACTATAGAATGAGTAAGGGAGTTTTGGCTCTATGAAGTGTAGTGAGAAAACCTCAGTTGTAGAGATGATTTTTGTAAGGGAACACAACTGAAAACTAGCTCAAGAAGGAGTTGGAAATGGAGAGCTTAAACACTTTTCTTTTCTTTTTGAAAACTTTGAAAACTTGAGGATTTTCTTGGTTATTTTGTAAGAGAGTCTTCTCCTCTATTTATAGGGAGAGAAATAAGTTAAAAATAATTTATTTTGACCTTATTTGCTCTGAAAAAGTTCTGGAAAACCCTGAAAAAGTCTGCCAAAAAACAGTCCAAAAAACTGATTTCAGAAATTGCACAAAAGAGGAAAGAGCCGTTGGGCAATTGCAGGCTTGGCGGTCGACCGGGCCGGTCGACCGCCAGCTCAGCTGGCAAAGAGCCGTTGGCTCGGGTCTTCTGGCGGTCGACCGGGGCGGTCGACCCAGAAAACCCGAGAGCAACTGCTCACAGTCGGTCGACCGGGGCGGTCGACCGACAGACGTGCACAAATGTGCACGTCCTGGCACTGGCGCCGGTCGACCGGGCCGGTCGGCCGGTCAGCCTGAAACAGGAAAAATAGTATATTTTTTTTGACTTAGAAAACTTTGTAAAATAGTTTTGGGTTTGAACAAACTTAAGTAACATGCTAGTAGGAGTATATAAACATGATCTAAACATGATATTTATTTTGTAAAACTTAGGGTCATGTAAATATCTACTAAGGCATGAAGCCAAATTTAAAACATGTAAACTTAAATACAAGACTCACATTTTAACAAAACCAAATTGTGTATGTGTATCCTAGAGCCAATATCCAACACTCAAACTTTAACATTCTATTCTTACATTTGTTCTAGGTACTACAAGTGCTTCAAGAGGGCTTTTCACCATAAGGTCTTCAACACTTGATCCTTGAGCCCAATTTGAGTTGACTTGAGTCCAAAACATTTGCTTATAGGGAATAAACCTTCTAGATGAGTTAGATCCCTGAAACACACTTAACCAATAAACAATATTAGTACAAAGAACTAATATGTTTTGTAATCATCAAAAACACACTAAATAAGGGTGATTGTAACCTTGGGCCAACAATCTCCCCCTTTTTGATGATGACAAAACATAAAGGTTATTTAAACAAAAATGGAAGAAGAGCTTAAAAAGCTCCCCTCAAATAATGCTATGTATCAATAATGCTATGAAAAGCTAAATACATAAGGCATTGAAAACACATAGTTTTGTTAAAAACTCAAAATACACAACAAACACAAAACTCTTTTTCTTTTTCTCCCCTTTTTGTCATACATCAAAAAAAGGTTAAACAAAGCAAACAAAACATTTAAAAAAATTTTATCTTTAAGAATCCATAATGCAAACATTCAACTCACCACAAATAAAGGAAAATCTAGCATAATCCAATGGTTTAGTAAAAATATCGGCAAGTTGAAAATCGGTAGAAACATAATCAATATCAATATCACCTTTCTCATAATGATCTCTAAGAAAGTGATACCTAATGTCAATGTGTTTGGTTTTACTATGTTGATTTGCATTCTTTGTCATGTGAATTGTACTAGTATTATCACAAAATATTTTAGCATGATCAAAGTGTAAATCATAGTCGAGGAGAGTATGTTTCATCCAAAGAACTTGTGCACAACAAGCTCCGGCCGCAACATACTCCGCCTCGGCGGTTGAAAGGGCTACCGAATTTTGCTTTTTGGAAGACCAAGATACAAGACAATTACCTAGGAATTGACATGTTCCACTTGTGCTCTTCCTATCTACCCTACAACCCGCATAGTCGGCATCCGAAAAACTCTTCATATCAAATAGTCCGGTTTTCGGATACCACAAACCCATTTCAATAGTGCCCTTAAGGTATTTAATAATGCGTTTTACCGCTACTAAATGAGACTCCTTAGGACATGATTGAAAACGAGCACAAAGACAAACGAAAAACATGATATCCGGCCTACTAGCCGTCAAATACAATAAACTACCTATCATGCTATGATAAACTTTAATGTCTACACTTTTACCTTGTTCATCTTTATCAAGCTTGGTAGTTGTTGCCATGGGAGTTTTGCTCACTTTAGCGCCTTCAAGTCCGAATCTCTTGATGAGTTCCTTTGTGTACTTGGCTTGATTGATGAAGATCCCATCCTTCCTTTGCTTGATTTGGAGTCCAAGGAAATAGTTGAGCTCCCCCATCATAGACATTTCATATTCATCCTTCATGCATGATTCAAAAGCTTGGCAAAGAGATTCATTAGTCGAACCAAAAATAATATCATCTACATATATTTGCACAATAAGAATGTCATTGTCTACATGTTTTGTAAACAAAGTGGTGTCAATTTTACCTTTCTTAAAACCATTTGAAATTAAAAATGAAGAAAGTCTTTCATACCAAGCTCTAGGGGCTTGTTTTAAACCATAAAGAGCTTTATCTAATTTAAACACAAAATCCGGATGTGTAGGATCAACAAACCGGGGGGTTGTTCAACATACACCTCCTCTTCAATAAAACCATTTAGAAAAGCACTTTTAACATCCATTTGAAACAATTTAAAGTCTTTATATGAGGCAAATGCTAGTGTCATCCGTATGGCTTCAAGCCGTGCTACGGGTGCAAAGGTTTCTTCAAAATCGATTCCTTCGATTTGAGTGTAACCTTGGGCAACTAACCTAGCTTTATTTCTAACAACGTTACCCGATTCATCCAACTTGTTCTTAAAGATCCACTTAGTACCAATTGTTGGTCTATCGTGGGGCCTAGGAACAAGGTGCCAAACTTGGTTGCGCTCAAATTGATTGAGTTCCTCTTGCATGGCTAGCAACCAATATGAATCGGCCTCGGCTTCGAGGACGTTCTTGGGTTCAACATGAGAAATAAATGCATAATGTCCACAAAAATCATGAAGTTTAGAGCGAGTGGTTACCCCTTTTGATACTTCACCTATGACGAGGTCCTTGGGATGATGAGGATTGTATCTCCAATCCTTTGGAAGTTGTTGAGTAGGCTCCACTTCAATTGATTGGATTTCATGTCCTTGAGCCTCTTCTACTTTAGCTTCACTTCCTTCATCATCCTTTGGCTTGTCTCCCATAGTAGGTGTATCCTCCAAGGTCACTTTCTCCAAGCCTTCATCCAAAGCATCTATTTCTACAACATTCTTAACAAACAAGTTAGATTCTTCAAACTTAACATGTATAGATTCCTCAATAGTCAAAGATGATTTATTGAAGATTCTATAAGCTTTACTAGTATTAGAATAACCCACAAAAATTGCCTCATAAGCTTTAGCATCAAATTTTCCTAAATTATCTTTTGTATTTAAAACAAAACATTTGCATCCAAAAACTTTGAAATATGAAACATTTGGTTTTCTAGAAAAGTACATTTCAAAAGAAGTCTTTGAAGTACTTTTACACAAGAAAACACGATTTGATATATAGCATGATGTATTTACGGCCTCGGCCCACAAATAATGTGGTAGACCATATTCACTTAGCATTGTCCTAGCCATCTCTTGTAAATTTCGATTTTTCCGTTCAACTACTCCATTTTGTTGTGGAGTTCTAGGACAAGAAAGTTCATGCTTAATTCCATGTTCTTCACAAAAAGTGGTAAAGGGTAGGTTAATGAACTCACCTCCTCTGTCACTTCTTATTCTTAAAATTGAAGACTCTTTTTCTTTTTCAACTCTTTTCTTAAAGGTTTGGAAATATGAGAAAGCTTGATTTTTGTGTTCAAGAAAGAAAACCCAAGTAAATCGTGAAAAGTCATCAACCAAAATAAATGCAAATCTATTCCCACTTAAACTTTTGGTTTGTGTAGGGCCAAATAGATCCATATGAATTAACTCCAAAGGACGTGATGTCATGATATCCTTAATTGACTTGAAAGAAGACTTAGTTTGTTTCCCAAATTGACATGCGTCACAAACTCGGTCCTTTTCAAAATTCAAACAAGGAATACCTTTCACCATTTCCTTTGTATTTAATCTAGATATATGGTCAAAAGAAATGTGGCCTAATCTTCTATGCCACAACCAAGAGTCATCATCGAGGGTTTTTAAACAAGTAATATTGCAAGACATATTAGACATATCTATCATATAAACATTACTTTCACAAAAACCGAAAAACACACAAGTACTAGAAACTCTATCAATTACTTTACAAACTACATTGTCAAAAATAACATCAAAACCTTTATCACAAAGTTGACTAACACTCAAGAGGTTATGCTTGAGGCCATCAACTAAAACTACATTCTCAATTAAAGGGGATGTGCCGATTTTTACATTACCAATACCTATGATTTTACCCTTGGCATCATCTCCGAAGGTGACGGTGCCACCTTCATGGTATCTTGATAGGGTTGCAAAGTTGTTGATGTCCCAAGTCATGTGCCTTGAGCAACCACTATCAAGATACCACAATCCTCTACGTCGTTGGGCTTTGGAAGGTACCTATATCATTTAACAAAATTGTTGACTTTGGTACCCAAACTTTCCTGGGTCCTTGAAAGTTAGTGTTTCGAACCCAAACATTATGAAAAGATGCACTTAGTCTATCATAGCAAAAATTGGCTAAGTGTCCTTTCCGCCCACAATGTGAACATGAGAACACTCTTCCATACATGAATGCATGATGTGTGTGTGAAGTGTGAGCATGCTTTGGGGGTTTGCCACGATGTAAAGGTTGTGTGGTATGAACATGAGCATGGTGAACATTTTTCTTAGGGGCTTGTTTCTTAGGAAACATGGCCTCTATCTTCTTCTTATCAAACTCACAATTTTTTAAAATAATTCCTAATGAGTCTATTCTTTCTTTAAGCAAAGTAATCTCATTAGAATCAATTTGTGGGGACTTGCCTTTACAAGAAATCTTATACTTGTCAAAATCTTTTTGAGTGGAAACAAGAGTGAAAAGTAATTCATCCTTTTCTTTAGAAATAGTAAAGACTTGAAGATTAAGAGATTCATTTTCCTTTTCATTTTAAATACTTTTTCTTTAGGAAATCATAATTATGTGATAATTTTACAAAAGCTTCTCCTAGTTCATCTATGAAAAGTTCATCATTAGGAGAAGTGGAAGGGGTTACCTTACTTGTGCTTTCATTGGCCATGAAGCACATGTTGGCGGTATCAATCTCCTCCTCGGATTCGCTCTCGGAATCCCATGTAGCTTTCATTGCCTTCTTCTTGTGAGGCTTCTTTGAGGTGGAGGGCTTCACTTTATCCGGACACTCCGCCACTATGTGTCCGGCCTTTGGCAATTGAAGCAAACGATCTTCCTTTCTTCTTTACCTCCTTGCCATCTCCTTCTTCCTTGGAATTTAGCCTTACTGTACATCCTCCGGACGTTCTTAACAAGAAGTGAGTGTTGGCCCAAAGGCCTATCACCCTAGTTTTGATGATGATCAACTCATGAAGTTATGATTACTAATGATCTTGTGTTTAATTAGTGACAGATTTGAGATCAAGATCTTAGCAGTTGCATAGCTCAACAAAGGATAAAAGAACAAGATTTGGAGCTTGCATGATGTGATCCAAGGAGCTTTTGGATCAAGCTTGGACCAAGTCAAGAAGATGAGAAGCCTTCAAGTGAAGACTTCAAGAAGATGAAGACTTGTGTCTAGGTATAAGATTTGTATTTTGTTTTAGTAAAAGATGTAAAGGATAGATAGTTGGTGGATTGCTCAAGTCTATATCACACACACACTCTTGATTAGAACTCTTGATTTAAAGTGCTTTCATAAAAGATTTTTTTGTTTAGAAAAGAATTTTATTTAGAACAAAGATTTTCTTTGAGACAAAATATTTATCTTGGATTTTGGTATTTCATAGTTCATATCTTTAAACCAAAATCATGATTAGAGCTTTATGTCAAAAACATAGATATTCCATCTTGATTGTGTAGTGGATCATATCCACACACACTATGCTTTAAAGTGTATCTTGTTTTTCTATTTGATGGAAATTTGGAAAAACATGTTGTTTTAGAAAAACAGTTTTTATTATGAGCTAATATTTCCAAGTTACAAAAATAGACCAAAACATCTATAACATGTCTTGATTTTGTGCAAGCATGTTTGTTCTTCATAGTATATTGGTAAAACTATTTTTGTAGAATTTCTATGTATTTTAGGATTTTATAAAAAGATTTTAAATCCTGTTTTCAGACCTGGACATTGGCTGACAGGCCAAGTCGGTCGACCGGACCGGTCGACCGATGTGCACAGCCTTGTGCACACTGCCAGCACAGTGGCCGGTCGACCGGGTCGGTCGACCGACCAGGAGAGCTTTTGCTCTCTGGAAATATCAGTCGACCGAGCCGGTCGACCGACAGAGAGTTTACTCTCTTCTCCAGTTGCTCGGTCGACCGGGCCGGTCGACCGGAGGCTGCAACGGTCAGATTTTTGACCGTTGCCGGTCGACCGGCCGGTCGACCGGCAGCTCTGACTGACCCCAACGGTCAGATTTTTCTGACCTCTATAAAAGGGGGTTTTGTCATTGTTTTGAGCCAAGATTTTAGGAGAGCTTTTGTCCAGTTTTTCTGATACTTTTAGAAGAGTTTCTCCACAATATTTGAGAGCAAATATTTCCTATCTTAAGGGAAGTTTTATCAAGAGAGTGTTAAAGTGGTTTCTTGAGTTTTCCATCAAAGCCTTCTTTCCTTGTTTTTTCTCACACTACACTTGAGCTTCCATTGTATATCTATCCTATAGGGAGAGTGTTGTAGTGAGTTTGTAATTGGTGATCTAGTGTTAGATCACCAAAGAGATTTCTTTTGTATTTGAGGAGACGGGCAAGTGTGCTCGTTGCTGGTTAGAGTTCGGTTGTGAACTCTTGGTGGTTTGAGGTGCGGCCTCGGCGAGTCGGTGGACTTGCGTGTGTAAGGGACTTTGGAGTCCGAGAGCTTGTAGGTGTTGCGGCACCGAGGAGAGATCCGGTGGGATCTTACATAGTGGAAATCCTTCGTGTGTCGAAGGCGGGGATGTAGAGCAAGTGTGCTCGAACCTCGAAACATACCCTTGTGTTTGCGATTGCTATCTCTTGCTCTCTTTCTCTTATTGTCTTATTTATATCTTGCAATTACTTTATAGTCTTTATCTCTTATATGCATGATATACCCTTGTGCTCATAATTGCTATACTTGCTTGGGATTGTTATTAACACTAGTATTCAACCAAGAGAGCCAACGCGGCACCACAACCCATTCAAGGGGAATCTAGAGGAGTTTGTCCAGAGCCTCGCAAGGGGAATTCGGCAACACTCTTGTGTTATACATAAGTGTTTAATTAAAAGAAGTTTAATTTGGTCAACTTAGTTTTAATTCCGCATTATTTGTTCATAAGTGACCATTAGATTAGCCATCACCTATTCACCCCCCCTATAGGTGATCTTACAATTGGTATCAGAGCTAGTGCTCTTGATATTGGGTCTAACAACCTAAGAGTTAAAGATCCTCCTTTTAGGCTAATCACAATATTTTTGTACACACACACTCACCATGGACTTCATGTCACCACCCACCTTTGACATCCTTAACATCCAAATTTGGAAGGTTAAGATGTCTTTGTTCCTCAAAGGACTTGGCCTTAGTGTATATCTTGCCACAACTAATAAAGAATATTGCTTAAATGGTAAGAACATTGAGGCTAATGCAAAAGCCCTTCATGCTATCAAGTCAACCCTAAATGATGATTATTTATCTAGGGTTTCTAATGTTGAATCGGCTTTTGTAGCTTGGAACACCCTCACCTCCCTTGGCGAAAAGGATCTATACTATGCGGGGAGCGATTCGGACGTTGGGAGCGACACCTCCAACGTATGCTACATGGTCCAAGGGGATAACCCCCTTGAGGTAAACACCGAATCCGATGATGAGGATGTAGACATGTCATATGATGAGCTTGCTACCTTTTGTCATCTTGTGCTTGAAAAATATGACATGATTAAAAAGAAAAATAAAAATTTGAAAAAGGAACTTGATTGCATGCATGTAGAACATGACTCTTTTAGAAGTAACATTGCATGTTTAGAAAAAGATAATAAAATTTTGAAAAAGAATTTTGATGCCATGCTTAATGATAAAGATTTATTAGAAAATAAAATGGCATGCTTAGAAAAGGAAAATGAGTTTTTGAAAAATGAGAATGTTTCCCTTATGTCTAAATTAAATAATTTATGTAAAGGAAACATTGATTTGAAAAATAAAATTGATATGGTGGAAAAACAAAAAGAAGTTGTTTTTCAAGAGAATAAATCTTTAAAAAGAAAAACTATGTGAAAAAGAAAAAGATTTTGTTTCTCAAAAGAAAAAGAAAATTGATCATATATCTCATCATACTTCTCATGCACACATTGATCAAAATAGATAAAAAGTTGAAAAATAAAATTGATAATTTGAGCTCTAATTTGAGCACATGTGCATTCAATCATTCTAAGTTGGAATCTTTGTTTCAAAAGAAACAAGTTCCCCATGCTCATGCACATACACATCATGCTCATGCTTATGTTGCACATCACGATCACAATCACACTCATAAGCATCATGATAGGGTGTACACTTGTACACATTGTGGTCGCAAAGGCCATTTAGCAAAATATGTTTTGATAAGAAGCATAACTTATATTTTGCTATGTCTAAAGGATTTTGGTTCCTTATAATAAAGCTAACCCCAAAGGACCCAAGAAAATATGGGTACCAAAACCCCCACCTTTTGCTTGTGATGTAGGTGAGGGCTCTCACAAAACGTGAGAGGGATGGTACCTTGGTAGTGGATGCACTTGGACATGATGGATATACTTTTGGTTGCATCGCTATCAAGGAGGTTTGGTGGATCAACCACCATGCTAGGAGCTTTGGAGTTGGTAACAATTTCTAAACTCCTATTTTATTTTTGTACATGCTTTTTATTTTCATAATATCATTCATAGCATGTTCATGTTTTAAGATTTTATGTGCTTCATGTGGCATTTACATGCTTAAATGTAGAATGTGTCAAAACTTGCATTTATACATATATGAATAGTGAACTACAATTGACTCATATATATTGAACTTCATGCTCATTTGTATCCACTATATGCATGTGTATAGGCTAGTTTTGATGATTCCGTCATTTATACTTGTTATGCCTATCTTTGATCTTACCTCATGTATATGTGTGTTTAATTCAAATCTAATAAATATACATGTATACCCCTTGAGTCATTTGCCTTCATGCAATATATTTGGACTCTTTTCATATTTGGGATATGTATGCATATTGTTAGAATTGGATAAATCATACATATACCATGAAGATTAGCATTTTAAATAAATAATAATAAAAAAAATGATTTTTCATGTTTTTGATTTGTACAACAAAATGTGATCTTTTGAGCTTGAATGACTATTTCATGAAAAACCATTTACATAACCTTTGAACACTCATTTTTTATGATAAAAGATAATTTTTGAGCTTTATGGATTATGAGTGCTTGAACTTTTATGTATTTAGTATTATTCATGGAAAACATTTGACTTTGTATTTTTGAAGAATCTTTAACTAGTTTGTCAAAAATCCATTTAAACTAGTTATCTATTCTTCAAATTGATTCACATGATCTTATTTTAATCATATGGATAAATTCTTTGTATTTTCAAAATTATTTGATGCTTCATGATTTGAATATTAGTTTAAATGTTAGCATTTGTCAACACTTGGATTTATACTTGTACACATTATGGATCACAAATAATCTATATATGATTGGGTTTGAATGCTTATTTGTGCCCATTAGGTGTGCTAGTATAGCCTAAGTTTTGATGATTATTACATTTTAAACTTGTATTCCCATTTTGGATTTATGCTATGATCATGTGCTTTCATTTCATGTATATGTTTGTCTTGCCAAAACATTAAGATATACATGGATACCTCTTGAGTCATTTGCCTTTCATGCAAATCTATATATGGACTCAATTGTGTTTTAAGGATATGTATGTATACTTAATGTCTTGTCAAAACATACATATATCTTGAAATATAAATTTTTGTTGTTAATAAAAATTTTGTAATTTTCAATAAAATTTTTGTGATGGATTTCATGATTTCAAAATTTAAGGAATATTGAGTTTTATTGCTATTTTTCATGATACCATGTTCCACATAACACTATCACACTCACTTTTTTATATGGACTTTATGGATAGAGTGCTTTTAGTGCCTTGTGTTTCATTGATATTTCATGAAAAACTTTTGACTTATTCCTTGATTGAAGGATTCCGTACTAGTTGTTAAACACCTTCATTTAACTAGTTCGAATTCTTCATGTGGTAGATTTTTATGATATATACACTTAAGCTTAATTTTCAATTGGTATCATTGGATATTTTCAATTGGTATCAATATGACCTCTTATTGTGTATACTCATATGTTGTTCTTTCATATATGTATTGGTATACTCTTTTCATACATATATATGATTGTTGTGTGCTTGTATTAAAATGGATTTATATTTGAAAGCACAATAGTTGTTAATGCTAAGCTTACTTCAAATCTTATTTATTTTAAAGCTTATGCATTGTATTTCAAAATTGGTATCAAAATTCAAAATTTGATTGTTCTACATTTGGTACCTTAAAAGAAAGTTGTGTATTTTAAGATATTTCAAAATTTTGTTTCATAAGAAAAGTTCAAAATTTTGTCTTGGTAAAGAAAAATTCAAAATTTTTGATTTGTATTGCCCCTCCTAGACTTCTTTATTTTTGACACAAAGGGGGAGAAAATTTGTTGATTTGATTTTACTTTGAACCCTTTGTTGATGATTGACAAAAAGGGGGAGAAGTATTTGTGTTTTTGTTTTGATATATATGCATGATTTCCTTGCTTAAGGGGAGAAGTATTGTCCTTCTTACTTAAGGGAAATTAAGATTTGTATTTATGCATATGTGTTTTGATTTATGCAAATAGGAGTAAAAAGATTTTGATTTATGCTTGTTGCATCTCCATATTTGCATCTATATTCATGTGCTTCATGATCATATTTATTATTTATTTTGTATGCATGAGTTAAGGGGAGCTTCTTTGAAGCCTTACTTTAATCCATGCATATATAACGTCATGAGTTTTGTCATCATCAAAAAGGGGGAGATTGTTGGCCCAAAGGCCTATCACCCTAGTTTTGATGATGATCAACTCATGAAGTTATGATTACTAATGATCTTGTGTTTAATTAGTGACAGATTTGAGATCAAGATCTTAGTAGTTGCATAGCTCAACAAAGGATAAAAGAACAAGATTTGGAGCTTGCATGATGTGATCCAAGGAGCTTTTGGATCAAGCTTGGACCAAGTCAAGAAGATGAGAAGCCTTCAAGTGAAGACTTCAAGAAGATGAAGACTTGTGTCTAGGTATAAGATTTGTATTTTTGTTTTAGTAAAAGATGTAAAGGATAGATAGTTGGTGGATGCTCAAGTCTATATCACACACACACTCTTGATTAGAACTCTTGATTTAAAGTGCTTTCATAAAAGATTTTTTTGTTTAGAAAAGAATTTTTATTTAGAACAAAGATTTTCTTTGAGACAAAATATTTATCTTGGATTTTGGTATTTCATAGTTCATATCTTTAAACCAAAATCATGATTAGAGCTTTATGTCAAAAACATAGATATTCCATCTTGATTGTGTAGTGGATCATATCCACACACACTATGCTTTAAAGTGTATCTTGTTTTTGTATTTGATGGAAATTTGGAAAAACATGTTGTTTTAGAAAAACAGTTTTTATTATGAGCTAATATTTCCAAGTTACAAAAATAGACCAAAACATCTATAACATGTCTTTTTGTGCAAGCATGTTTGTTCTTCATAGTATATTGGTAAAACTATTTTTGTAGAATTTCTATGTATTTTTAGGATTTTATAAAAAGATTTTAAATCCTGTTTTCAGACCTGGACATTGGCTGACAGGCCAAGTCGGTCGACCGGACCGGTCGACCGATGTGCACAGCCTGTGCACACTGCCAGCACAGTGGCCGGTCGACCGGGTCGGTCGACCGACCAGGAGAGCTTTTGCTCTCTGGAAATATCAGTCGACCGAGCCGGTCGACCGACAGAGAGTTTACTCTCTTCTCCAGTTGCTCGGTCGACCGGGCCGGTCGACCGGAGGCTGCAACGGTCGGATTTTTGACCGTTGTCGGTCGACGGCCGGTCGACCGGCAGCTCTGACAGACCCCAACGGTCAGATTTTTCTGACCTCTATAAAAGGGGGTTTTGTCATTGTTTTGAGCCAAGATTTTAGGAGAGCTTTTGTTCAGTTTTTCTGATACTTTTAGAAGAGTTTCTCCACAATATTTGAGAGCAAATATTTCCTATCTTAAGGGAAGTTTTATCAAGAGAGTGTTAAAGTGATTTCTTGAGTTTTCCATCAAAGCCTTCTTTCCTTGTTTTTTCTCACACTACACTTGAGCTTCCATTGTATATCTATCCTATAGGGAGAGTGTTGTAGTGAGTTTGTAATTGGTGATCTAGTGTTAGATCACCAAAGAGATTTCTTTTGTATTTGAGGAGACGGGCAAGTGTGCTCGTTGGTGGTTAGAGTTCGGTTGTGAACTCTTGGTGGTTTGAGGTGCGGCCTCGGCGAGTCGGTGGACTTGCGTGTGTAAGGGACTTTGGAGTCCGAGAGCTTGTAGGTGTTGCGGCACCGAGGAGAGATCCGGTGGGATCTTACATAGTGGAAATCCTTCGTGTGTCGAAGGCGGGGATGTAGAGCAAGTGTGCTCGAACCTCGAAACATACCCTTGTGTTTGCGATTGCTATCTCTTGCTCTCTTTCTCTTATTGTCTTATTTATATCTTGCAATTACTTTATAGTCTTTATCTCTTATATGCATGATATACCCTTGTGCTCATAATTGCTATACTTGCTTGGGATTGTTATTAACACTAGTATTCAACCAAGAGAGCCAACGCGGCACCTCAACCCATTCAAGGGGAATCTAGAGGAGTTTGTCCAGAGCCTCGCAAGGGGAATTCGGCAACACTCTTGTGTTATACATAAGTGTTTAATTAAAAGAAGTTTAATTTGGTCAACTTAGTTTTAATTCCGCATTATTTGTTCATAAGTGACCATTAGATTAGCCATTACCTATTCACCCCCCCTCTAGGTGATCTTACAGTGAGAGCTCTTCGTCATCTTCTTCTTCATTGTCTTCGTCGGAGTGTGTGGATTGACTCTTGAAGGCTATAATCTTCTTCTTGGAAGGAGCCATGTCCTCCCTTGCTTTTCTTTCCATCTCATGGGTTTGAGGTTCCCAATGAGACCAATCAACTCCATCTCTTCCTTGTCATTGAGTTCCTTCAAGGTTGTTGCTTTTACTTCCCATGAAGGAGGAAGAGCCCGGATGATCTTTCTAACTCTTTGATCATTATCAATAGCATCACTTAGAGAAGAAAGTCCATTAGTAATCTTTATAAATTTTGTAACCATATCATCTATGGTTTCATTTTCTTGCATGCAAAAGTTTTCATATTGGGACCGAAGAAGGTCAATCTTAGCCCTCTTCACTTGTGAGGTCCCTTCATGTGTAACTAGCAAATGTGTCCAAATTTCATATGCGGACTTGCAATGAATAACTCTAGCTATGTCATCATCATTAAGGGCTTGAAGTAGTGCATAGTGAGCCCTAGCATTGGCATCAAATTCCTTAGTCTCAATTTCGGACAAAGTAGATTCATCACCGGGGGTGCACTAAAGGGTTTGGTCACGGGCCTTTGCAACTCGACTTCCTAGAGATTGCAAGAAAACGGTCATCTTAACCTTCCATATGGGAAAGTTAAGTCCATCAAACTTAGGAGGGGTTTTAATTCCATCGGCCATCTTTACTAAGTGAGTATGAATGAAATGATTAGCAAAATTAGGATCTCTCTAAGGTTGTTAAGCCAAATCCTAGAGTCCAAGCTCTGATACCAATTGAAAAACACCTAGAGGGGGGGTGAATAGGTGTTATTGCTAATCTAACAATCCTTTTAAAACTAAGATGGATGAATGATGCAACGATCTCTCAAAACAAGACTAAGAGCCGAATACCCCGTGAGAGGTTCTGAACTCCTTCCTCCCAATTCCCTTGAATGGGTTAGAGGTACGCAATGCAACCTTGTTGTATGAGAATTGATCGAACAAAGGATGAATAATATGCAATGATGAGATGCACACAAGATATCACAAGTATTACAAGCTTGATGTACTAGCACAAGGAAAGAAACAAGATCACAAGCAAGTAATTAAAAGCAATAGAGTGCAATAGAAATTAAAAGCAAAATAGAGAGCAAGAGCAAAAGACAATCGCAAACACAAGTATTTGTTTCGAGGTTCGAGCCACCGCTCTACTCCCCGCCTTCACCTCCGTGAAGGGTTTCCACTATCCACCGAGGACGATTACAACGGTCTACCGAAGACCCGAGCACCGAGCTCCACCAAGTACAATAACCTCTTCCGAAGAGGTGTCTCCACAAGAACAAGAAGATCACAAGAACAAGAGTGATCACAACAAGATCACCAAACTCTTTTACAACACTCTCACTCTTTTTACAACTTCACTATAGAATGAGTAAGGGATTTTTGGCTTTATGAAGTGTAGTGAGAAAACCTCAGTTGTAGAGATGATTTTTGCAAGGGAACACAACTGAAAACTAGCTCAAGAAGGAGTTGAAAATGGAGAGCTTAAACACTTTTCTTTTCTTTTTGAAAACTTTGAAAACTTGAGGATTTTTCTTGGTTATTTTGTAAGAGAGTCTTCTCCTCTATTTATAGGGAGAGAAATAAGTTAAAAATAATTTATTTTGACCTTATTTGCTCTGAAAAAGTTCTGAAAAACCCTGAAAAAGTCTGCCAAAAAACAGTCCAAAAAACAGATTTCAGAAATTGCACAAAAGAGGAAAGAGCCGTTGGGCTATTGCAGGCTTGGCGGTCGACCGGGCCGGTCGACCGCCAGCTCAGCTGGCAAAGAGCCGTTGGCTCGGGTCTTCTGGTGGTCGACCGGGGCGGTCGACCCAGAAAACCCGAGAGCAACTGCTCACAGTCGGTCGACCGGGGCGGTCGACCGACAGACGTGCACAAATGTGCACGTCCTGGCACTGGCGCCGGTTGACCGAGCCGGTCGGCCGGTCAGCCTGAAACAGGAAAAACAGTATATTTTTTTTGACTTAGAAAACTTTGTAAAATAGTTTTGGGTTTGAACAAACTTAAGTAACATGCTAGTAGGAGTATATAAACATGATCTAAATATGATATTTATTTTGTAAAACTTAGGGTCATGTAAATATCTACTAAGGCATGAAGCCAAATTAAAACATGAAAACTTAAATACAAGACTCACATTTTAACAAAACCAAATTGTGTATGTGTATCCTAGAGCCAATATCCAACACTCAAACTTTAACATTCTATTCTTACATTTGTTCTAGGTACTACAAGTGCTTCAAGAGGGCTTTTCACCATAAGGTCTTCAACACTTGATCCTTGAGCCCAATTTGAGTTGACTTGAGTCCAAAATATTTGCTTATAGGGAATAAACCTTCTAGATGAGTTAGATCCCTGAAACACACTTAACCAATAAACAATATTAGTACAAATAACTAATATGTTTTGTAATCATCAAAACACACTAAACAAGGGTGATTGTAACCTTGGGCCAACAATATATATACTACAAGATGTGATAATAGTGATACCATATAATAAGCATATAAGAAGCAGTAGAAATACATACACATGTAATCGGTAGAAATATAGAAACATGTCATCTTTTAATACCATCACTAAGCCGGTTATCATCGGGTCATGTCTATAGTCGTATCCAGTTTATATCATAAATAATGTCGTCTAGTGGTGACGTGATAGCAGTGACCATACAGGTGGGCATATGCAATATGAACATGCAGGTGGGCATATGCAATATAACCACAATACTGTGTTGTGCATATACAGTAATGATGTCTGTAAGGTATTCAGAAAATAGAATAGATGCAATGCAGAATATGCGTAGTATGCCACCACAGAAAGAGTAACATGTACCAGGCAAAGTAACAAATATACATGTAACATGAGAGCGGATAAATGATCAGGTACAGAAACAAGTACAACTAAACAATTGAATATAAGTATCAGGCAAGTCATGTTATTTATACAATAGTAGCAATCAGTACCACCTGGTATTTTAATCAATCTCTTCCAGTGTCCCATACCACTGGCAGTTCATACTGGAGCCCGCACTCCAGTCGAACCCATCTGGACATGGCCTACGGGTACCATTATCCAAACGAGAGAGTGACCAAATAACAAGTGTTCCCGACATCACTATTGTGTATACTGTTTTATTATGTTAATTGGAAACCCATGGTCGAGGAGTTCTTATCGGGTAGGTGTATCCCGTGCATACCCGGGATCACGGCCTTAAACAAACCCCTAGCTGCTGAGACCAGGGCCCTCCGCTAAGAGGGGAACAATAATCAAGTAACGGGAGCTCATGGAGCTATACAATCGGTAGGTAGCACTACCATCCCCTGCAGTGGGAGAACAATATGGATCTAGTACATCACCCGATAAGATCTAATCAACCATCAAGTCTCCCCCATACCCAAGTTAGCTTTATGATCTGATATGTCAAGTATACAATGTAACAAGAACAAATACAGTACATGATACGGGTAACATGATAACCGGACCTGAGCTCTCTTGATAGCATAGAACAATATAACGGGAAACGGGAACAATATAACGGGAAACGGGAACAATAGATGTGGGAGTCCACATATCGCATATCAACAGCTATCATGTCCAGTAACGGGGGTAGCCATATCAGTAACAGGAAACAATCATATAAGAGGAATACAGGGATAACATGGAACCATAATACATGTAATATGCACGGTGAGTCATAGGACAAGAAGATGGAAACAATACATGTATGTACACTAGTGCGGTGAGCGTATGTAGCAGGGATGTGTGATAACTGTGTACCGAGCATCCATGTACTGATGATAATAATAATATGAAATGCGGTAGTCCGTGCATTGGTATGTCCGTGTCCCAGTGGAACATATCTGTGTAGCAATACTCCGTGTCATATCTCTTGTAATGGAATAATTGTGATCAGTGTCTACGATAATACCATGCCCAGTGACCGTACAGTATCCGTGTGATGATGATATCAGTCCAGGACCTAACGGTGTCGAGCATGCATGTCTAGTACAAGTGTAAGGTCACCGAGTATCTGTAAATCAGTCTATATGAATGACAATATATCGAGTAATGTGGGATCACAATATCTAGCGGTACATGTACATGTAGTATCGGTGTCTAGTGTGTGTGGCAGGTACCAGTGATCATACCTAATGGTGTATCAGATATCCCTCTCTAAAATGACGGTCACTGTTTATTATGATATTTACATGCATGTTTACACTGATAGTCTACGAATGATAATTTATGAATCGGAAACACAGCGAATATGCTAAGGCAACCAACCAATGTAATTAACTCAATCATACTTTATAAAAGGAAAACACTTACAAACTAGCCATGGGAAGGTAGCTCTCTTTCCCACGATTACAATGGATCCAGAATCGTCCAAATCGGAGTCCGGATGCTCCGATATCGCCCGAACGCTAAAAGTAACGGAAATGGGTTAAATATGTAAATGAAAATAATTCAAATGCAATTAATAAAATGAATCAGGGGGTTTTCTGTAAATTTACCTTTATTGGGTTGGATGCGGGTTGACGGGTTAACGGGTCGGGTTTAGATCCAAACCCAAACCCAATTACTTAAGTTAAATGGGTAACGGGTTATTGGGTTAGCGGGTAGTGACCAATAGGGTTAATGGGTTTGGGTTTTACCCAAACCTAATTAAAAGAAATAACAGCAGCAGCAGCAGCTTCTTGCTGCTGCTGTGCTTCTGCGCGGCCGGCCGGCTTGCCGGCGGCGGCGGCAGTTTGGTCAGCCGAGAGAGAGAGAGATAGAGAGAGAGAGAAAGAAAGGAAAATAAAAGAAAAGGAAAGAAAAGAGGAAGAAGAAGAAGAAGAAGAAGAAGAAAGGAGGAGAAGGAGGTTGGTGGCGCGGCCTGGGGGCGCGGTGGCGCCGGCCGGGCTGGGGCGCGGCCGCCGGCGGCGCCTGCGGTCTGGCCTGGCCGCTGGCAAGGGGGTCAGCCCCCCCTTTGGGTCTGTACAGAGAGAGGGAGGGAGAGAGAGTGAGAGAGAGTGTTTGGAGAGAGAGAGAGAGAGAGAGTTTGAGAGAGAGGGGTTTTTTGAGACTTAGAGAGAGAGTTAGGGGAGAAAGAGTTTTGAGACTTAGAGAGAGAGTTTGGGGGAGAGAGAGGATTTAAAGAGGGGAATGGCGGTGGGTTTATGGCGGTAGAGGAGAAGGATCCAGAGAAGAAGAGAAAGAAAAGAAGAGAAAAAGAAAAGAATTGTAAAATAATAATTTAATATTCTTTTAATATGGTCAAAAATTGACTAGCTCCGAATGATGCCCAAAAATTACAAAAAATAGAGAATATTAGCCTGAAACATAATATGAAAACAGTTTGTAGAAATTCAATTCGGTTTGCAAATTAAAAATCCCAGAGTGTCTTGCCGATAGGGCGACACCGGTTTTGCCGGATTTTCGATAAATTCAGAAAAATTTTCAAAAATATCCTAACATAGATAATATGAGTCTAAGACATATGGTGGAAGCGGATTCTCAAAATATAACTCCGTTTGAGAATTAAAAATCGTAGGGCCGATTATTGGTATCGGTCGACGCCGACTACGGAGATTTTCCAAAATAATCTAGAAAAATTCCAGAAAATTCTGAAAAATCTAAAATATTGAAAAATAATATTTGAAACTGAAATCAGCTTAATAGGACTACCAAGGAGGTCAAGTCAATTTTGTACGTCGTATCGAGTATCGATACTGTGATACGTACACTAGGGATCAGAGGGTTACAACTATAGTGATTATATAGCTTGTTCTGGTTACTTTAGGCTTAGCATATATGCATGGGATATTTTCTTCGCGTATTTAGGTCGTCGACTCTCGTCGCGGCTCCGTAGCCACGTATTTTGGGAAGCGGGGCGTGACAGGGTTTTCTTGGTATCAGAGCCAGATTCAGCATAAAAAGAGAACCTAAATCTTACCGGTAACTTGAAACAAGTTTAGTTACATTGCATTATACATATACTATCCACACAATTGATATTGTGTCAATTTGAATTGACCGTCCCCTTTTGATATCCATCTCTTTGGTCCGTTGATATCCCTGATCCAACTCTTTTCTACAGCAATCTGGTTTCCATCTTAATTCCTATCATCTTTTCAATCTATTTTCCTAATTTTGTCTCCTAAGTTTGACCACTCCATGTTTAAGCCGGTCGCAGAGATTAGAGCGCGTAGCGGAAGCGTAATGGACCAATGATGCAGTGAGGAGCGACATGGAAGTTTTATCTTCTTTCTTGATCTTGATTTGCTATCATTCCCTACTTTATCGAAATTTCGAGGATGAAATTTTTATAAGGTGGGAAGAATGTAATATCCCTGGTCTAAAATACTGGTTTTTTTAGAATATTTATTTTATTTTACTAATTATTTTATTATTATTTATTGACTAAATTTATGGTACAAATTATTTTAAGATAGTAAATGGTATTTTGGCCTTATATTTATATTTAGCATTATTAAGTATTATCATTTTAATTAGTAGCTAGTATTTTTCCCATTACTATGTTACTATTATTATTATTATTGTAGTTGCTATTATTGTTAATATTTATATTGTTATTATTCTTATTCTTATTGTATTGTTTTAGTCATTATTATTAATGGTAGTATTTTTACCAAGTATTATTAGATAATATTTTTAATGTTGATAATTTTATTATTATTATTACTACTATCTCTTTTTGATTATTAGTATTTATTATTATTGTTATTATTATTCATATCTTTTCCTTTTTCTAACCCATAACCCATACCATTGAGATCCTTACCCACTAAACCCAAAACCCAATCCTAATCCTAATCCAAATCCTATCTTATCAAATCTTTTCATGAACCTTAATTAATCCTAATCCTAACTACTAAATCAAATAATTTAAACCCAACTGAAATTCTGATTTCTAAAATCCCTAATAACCTATAAAAAGCCTAAACTACTTCTTTTTCTACCTCCAAAAAAAAATCATGACCCAACTCTCCCTACCTCTTTTTTCTTTTCTCCTCAAGCGGAGCATGAATAAAATGGATCTTGAAGTGCAGAGATGGAGTAACATATCCAAGTAAGTAATCTATTTTCTCAAAATTTATTTGATATATATAGCTTATTAAAAATCATGTTTATACTATGATCTCCATTAATAATTTTATATATAAAAAACAATCACAAATCCAATAAAAATAGATGTGAAGATATACCAACTCAAAATTTGAATTTACATATATTTTTTGAAATTTTAACAAAAGATTTTCATAAAAATAAAAAAATAAAAGAAAAAAATAAGGGAGGTCCAGGGCTGGCCTGGCCTGGCTGGGCCTAGTACAGGGCTTTGGGCCCTGTTAAAAAAAAAGGAAGAAAAGAAAAAAAAAGAAAAACCCCGGACCAGGACTGGGCTTGGCCTGGTCCGGCCTAGGCACTGAGATGGGCCTGGGCTACTGAGTATAAAAAAAGAAAACAAAAGAAAGAAGAAAGAAAGAAAGAAGAATTACAATCAAAATAATTAGATAAAAATAAAAACAAAAAATTGAGAAAAATATAAACAATAATCTACAATTCTTCTACTTTCTATGATAAAAATTTAGATAAATAGAAACATAAATTAATTCAAATCACCCACTTTAAACCATTTCCTTAATGGTAAATATGGACCCGTTAAGTATTTTAATAGTTTAAAGTCTATTAAAAATCAAATAAAAATTAGAAATTGATCTAAATTAAACCTACTAAATTTATTAGACCCAGAGGATCATATTCCTGATCCCCAAACTAATTAATCAAGACTAAAACCCCTGTAACTCCCAAGTAAAATATCCTTTTAAAAATCTAACAATTTCTATTGAAATAATTTATGTAGATTTATCGAGGCCTTATGATTTCAGAGCTTTGGACTTGAGATCGAGTTTAGGTGAGTGTTTTTTCTTTGTTTAATTTTATTTAATTTGTTATGAGTGTTCTTTTCCTCCCTCAATTAATCAAGAATTTCGTGATAAATGATTTTATATTGTTGTGTAATTATGTTACTAAAATTTACTGAGATGATATTTGGGAGTGTTTGCTCTTTCATCATTTCCTTATTTGTTGTTATAAGTTACTTGTATTATTTCACATGACCATCTGATATATTATACCAGTAAGTTTACGTATATTCCTTTATGAGACACCGTTGAGTGCTAACACTATTTTTTAGTTGATCTATGTCATTTTATGTGCAGTTGTCTACCACTGTTGATTCATGATTAGCTGTAGTATACCTTTGACCAGATTTAATCTTGTAATTGACCTAGTATGAGAACTCTTGGAATATAAATTGATTGATCCTTAGGTTGGTTGGCTCGTGATTGAGGCTAAAGGTTCATATTTGTAGAAAAATAGTATATTTATTTAAGGTAGTTATCAGACATTTATTTTTGATGATATTTCAGATGGGAATTCATTTGGACAATGAGGATGGATTAAATAAGATGTTACCGTAAGATTGATTTATCTGAATGGTTGGATTTACATATGGACATAGAGTTCAACTTGAGATTTAAATGAATACCTTACCTTAATTTTGATCTATCACATAATACTGATTTTAGATTATTAGTTGCAAGTATTTTATTTCGATATATTCACTGATAAATTATTTTGAGTAATGATGTTTATTGATATCAAAGTTTGGATACAAAGACTTTATAGATTTCATGTAGCTTGAGAATGTCCCACTCCTTAGTTATTATCTTGATTGGGATTGGAACTATTGGTGATGTAACTTAAACTATAATTATATTTAGATCTTAGATTTGACTGGTTCCTGATTGTAGTTATACGAGTTGATATCTGAGTGACATTATTCGTAGATTTGATTATTCTCATTGATCGTAAAATAGGTGAAAGTTTGGATAGATATTGATGATTGATTGACTTGGAGATTCTTTATTAAAAGAATGAGATCTTGGACTTAGACTTGTCAGTAGACTTGATTGAGTTGGAGTTGATCTTGGGTTGAGGAGTAGACGTAGATTGGTTTAACCTGACCTGGTGGCATGTATATACATAATTGACTAGTTACTTGAATTTCTGGATCTTTTGTTTGAACTTAATGGAAGTGAGAGTGTATGATGGTCTTAATTAAGATTAGATAGTGATGATTGGTTAGATATAGATAAGTATTTATCTTATATATTGGGACTTGGATACATCAATGACTTTGAGGATCTGAGTTGATTAAATATTTTGCCTGGATTATTCTATTCATGCCAGCAAGTCATTACTTATTCTGAATATCATGATTTATCGGAAGAACTTGACTGATTATACTTGGTACCTACCTGATAATTATAATGTCCATGTTACTATAATTGCTGAAAAAATATTGTATACGGTTACAACACTCTCATGTTATACTTGTTTCATGTCTTGTTATACTTGTATCCTGTTCACTGACATTATATATCATGTTATACCGTATCCTGATTACACATATTGATGTTGTTACCAATCGAGTTATTCTAGTGGTTTAGGTAACATGTACATTAACTAGTCGTGATAATCTAAATAACCTGATATTAAACAACTTACACTAGGATTGAGAAAATTAGTGGAGGAGAAAACGTCTGTATTTTGGGTGGACCTAGAATATAGGTTGCGCAACCGATAGAGGGTTCCACTGTAGGGTCCAGTAAGGTGACTGGCACCTCGTCCTATTCTTGTTCCCGTTATACATGTTCCTGACTACCTAGCGGTAGGGCCTGATTCAGTACTAGAAGTTTAGGTCGTGGTCCCGGGTATGTACGGGACTTACCTAAAGCATGGACAATGTGTCCAACCGATCAATTTCAATAACTTGGGACCTTAATTGACATATGTGATAGGCGTAGTATTATAGGTGGAAATTGATGTTCGCTGGCATAATAATAATAAACTGTTCATAATGTACTGTAATTAATCTCTTTGCCTAATACATGTATGTATGTCTGACACCCGATGTTACACCAAACCTGATTGGATATCTAACTCTATTATTGACTGACTTTACCCACTCTGATATATATAGATCGTGATAGACACCTAATTGAATACCTGACTAGACACATACTCTACTATGTGTTATCCACATTACTGTTTATTTACTTTATTCATGTTATTTCTTATTCCGGTATATATATATATATATATTTTATTTGCTCACATGTTATATGCATGAGCATTTTTTTGGTTTATTCTTATACATTCACTGGGAGTTCGACTCCTTGGATTTGCATATCCAGATCCATGGATACTTATTGCTGATTAGGTATTTGGAGAGGATTACATACATTACGAGGAGTTGGAGTCCCTCTCTCCTTGATTTTCGGTATTCTTGATCTTTTATTCAAGTTATTTCCCGATTCTATCTATATCGTATCCCATTGCCATTTCATTCATTTATTCATCTGTTATCATTGTGTTAGATGTTTATATGCGACATTTCATTGATATTCATTTACTATAGTATTATATAGCTTGTTCAGGCCACTTTAGGCTTAGCGTATATGTGTGAGGTATTTTCTTCACTTATATACGTCACCGACTCTCGTCGCGACTACATTTTCATGTATTTTGGGAAGCAGGGCATGATAAAGAGTTTTACTCTCGGTCGGGCGGTCGACTGCCCGGTCGACCGACGGATAGCTTTTCTCTCTGGTTGGGATAAACGATTGACCGACTGGTTGACCCTATCCCAAAACGGTCGGAAATCTAACCGTTGGCGGTCGACCGACCGGTCGACCGACAGAAGAATTTTCTTTTGATTTTTTCCCAACGGCTATTTTTCTGTTTGTCTTTTTCTGGGTCCTTTCCCAATGACTCTTTTGGGTTTCTCCTCATGTTTTGATCCCTTATATATAGTGGGACTGTAGAAAACCCATTAAGAATTTTGGAATAAGTTTTTATAAGTTTACAAGAAGATTTAATCAAGTTTTAGTCTTTTTCTTAAAAGATTTTCTTTTGAGCCATAATTTCACATTCTTCATTTTAATTTGAGCCTTCCTTCTACATCTTTACAAGTTATTTTCACTACACAATCCCAAAAATTTTCACCTCCTCATCTTGGTTATAGGATTGTGCTTGTGAGCCTTTTGTGATCAAGAGAAAATCACCGATTTCCTTCTATTGTGAAGTTGTAGAGGTTGCAACCTCAAGTGAGCTAGTGAGCTCCATTGTTGGTGTTGCGGCACCACAAAAGAGGACTTCGAGTTCATTGAGCTCTAGTGGGAACTTGTAACAGTTGACGATCTAGTAAGATCGGTCATAGTGAAAATCGTTCATAGTGTTGAAGGCGAGGACGTAGAGCAGTGGCTCAAACCTCAGAACATATTATCATGTTTATGATTGCTTACTCTTTCTCTCTTCACTTACTCTCTCTTCACTTACTTCCATACTTATCTTGTTTACTTATTTACAAGTATTTCTTGTGTTGTGATTGGTATTTGTTAGATTGCTAGCAAGTATACTTTAATTCGCATTATTTGCCATGTAGTATAGCCATCACCTATTCACCCCCTCTAGGTGATTTACAATTGGTATCAGAGCCAAACCCTAGTTTTGATTTAACCACCTTAGAGAGATCCTTTCATTTGGCTATATTCATTTGTTGTATTTGCTATTTGTTTGTGCACTTATACTTTTTTTCATGGCACCACATGACTTCTCTAGCATCAAGTCCCCACCCAAATTTAATGGTTGAATTTCCCCATTTGGAAGGTCAAGATGAATCCCTTCCTCAAGTCCCTATGGCTTAGAGTAGCTAAAGTCATAACCAAGGAATTCATTGAACCTAACGGTGATGAGGATACATGATCCGAAGTAACCGCTAAGAATTATGAGGCTAATGCTAAAACCCAATATTCACTTACACAAGCATTAAATAATGATGATCTTTCTCGTGTAATTAATTGCAAATCAGCTTATGAGGTTTGGAATGATCTAATCATTATTCATAAGGGAACGCCACAAGTCAAGAGATCTAAAGTTAACTTGCTTCGTTCTCAATATGAGAATTTTTACATGCTTGAAAAATGAAAGTATTGATGATATGTTTACTCGGTTAACCAAGATTGCTAATGGATTATCTTCTTTAGGTGAAACCATTGACAATGACAAAAAGATTCAAAAGGTCATTAAAGCTCTCTCCAAAGCTTGGGAAGTCAAGGCGACAACCTTAAGGAGCTCAGTGATAGAGAGGAGATGGACTTCTCCGGCTTTATTAGAAATCTCAAAATCATGAGATGGAAATGAAGGTGAGAGAAGAAAAGGAGATTCCAAAGAAGAAAGTGATTGCTTTCAAAGTTACTCTCTCCACCATCGACAAAAAAGATTCATCCAAAGATGAATGAAGACTTTGTCATGCTCTCTAGGAGAGTGGGCAAAATATTTTATTAGAAAGGAAGGCAAAGTAACTGAAAAAACACCTAGAGGGGGGGGTGAATAGGTGTAAGTGCTAATCTAATAAACTAAATGCAAACTAAGTGCGCTAAATGCGGAAGCTAATGCAAATTATGCACAAACTAATACAATACAACAAGTGTAGCCGAATTTCCCTTGCGAGGCTCTGGACTAACTCCCCTTGATTCCCCTTGAAATGGGTTGAGGCGCTATGTGAAGCTCTTGTTGGATGAGTATAAGTTAGGCACACACACAAGCAATCCAAGCAATATGAAATATGTGCACACACAATCAAGCCAAGCATATAAGAATGAATTTCAATATAAAAGATGCAAGGCAACACAAGCAATGTATAAGATATGTATGCAATGAATGAATGATGCTTGCACAAAGTAAAGAGAGTAAGGGTTAGAGAGACAATGGATCAAACGCTAACACAAAGATTTGTTTCGAGGTTCGAGCACCTTGCTCTACATCCCCGCCTACACCACCGTGTAGGATTTCCCAATCCACTATAAGGAGTACCTAACTCCTCTCTCAACTTACAAAGCCACCGAGGCTACAACAACCACAATCCACAACACCTCTACCGAAGAGGCTCACAACCAACACAATCACCTCACACTTGAGGGATACAACTCAATCACCCGATCACCTCTACCGAAGAGGGATTCACAAATAAAAGGGTGTTTACAACAAAGAGGTTTACAACAAACAACCTCAAACTCTTCTCTTTCTTTTTCTCTTTTCTTTTTCCACAAAAACAAGATCCTAATAGTTTAGGATAGAAGATATAGCTCAAGTGTGGAATCAAAGTGTTTTTTGAAACAAGCAACAAAGAAAAACTACTTGGGAAATCTCTTGTATATGATAGAAAATGAAATACCAAATCAAAATCCCAAAACCTAGTTTTCTTTGATTTTTCAAAACCCAAAACAAATAAAGATGAGAAGTTTTAAAGCCCACAAACTCTTTTTAAAACTCTTTTAAACACCTCAGAAAACCAGTATTTTTTCTCTTAAAAAACTTAGCAAAATCCCTAAAGAGATGGAGTTTATATAGGCCAAACAGAAAACTAGCCGTTAGAGCTGAGCTGGCAGCTCTGACAGGCGTCGGTCGACCGGCCCGGTCGACCGCCAACGGTCAGAAAAGTGACCGTTGGGCACTAGCGGTCGACCGGCCCGGTCGACCGAAACATCCTGAGAGTTGAACTCTCAACTCGGTCGACCGGTCCGGTCGACCGACTACAATGTGTAGCCAGCGTGCACGTCTGTGCACATCGGTCGACCGACCCGGTCGACCGGCCACTTGGTGCGGTCGACCGGTCCGGTCGACCGAACTGGCCTGGCAGGCACAGTGCAGAACTGCACAGATACGGGATTTGAAAATAGGTCTTTTCACTCAATAAAAATCCCATAAATTCACAGTAAATCCACTAAATAGTTTTAATCACAATAAAAACTGTTTTTCTAAAAATATGTTTTTCTAAAACTTATTTTTTCATAACTTCACAAAATACAAAAACAAGATATTTTGAACTTATTAAAGCATAGTGTGTATGGATATGATCCACTACACAATCATAATGAAATATCTATGTTTTTGATATCTAGCATATAACAAGGTTTTGGTTTAAAGGATATGCATGATAGAAATACCAAAAACCAACTCTTGTATTTTTATCATAAACAAAACTTGTATTTTATCATACTAGATTTTTCCAAAACATGAATAGGATAGTCAAAATAAATTTGTCTATAAATTAAGCATGTATGTATAAATAGAAAACATCTACTATACATATAAATCTTGAAAACTTGTTTTGATCAAACTATTCATGAAACCACACATCAAAACATAAAACGTGTGTGTTTGTGCACTTGAGCATATCAACTATACTAAGCTTTACAAATGGATCTAAAACTCACAATCTAAACTAGGATACCTAAGTCTTCTCTTGAGGAACTCCATCTTCAAGTAGACTTGGTCCAAACTCCGTGATTCTCCAAGTGCAAAGGTATGATCTTTAAGCTTTGGCACCGGAATCATCATGAATAGCTTCTAATCATCTTGTTGAAGCTAATCACCAACCTAATATCCTGTTAATGATCTGAAACTTAGAAACACAAGAATATTAGTAAACATAACTACATGAGTGTTGATCATCATCAAAACTAGAGTGGAAGGCCATTGGGCCAACAATCTCCCCTTTTTGATGATGACAAAACTCATGGAGTTATATATGCATGGATTAAAGATAAGCTTCAAGGAAGCTCCCCTTAACTCATGCATAGGGATAAACAATAAATATATGCAATGAATATTAAACATGAAACATGCGTATGCATAAACAATAAATGGTTCTAGATATCAAATGGAATATTCAAAACAAAATAAGCTCTAGATACCAATTACAAAGCAAACTCTATATATCAATTAAACTTAATATTCTTGAGATTAAAACATAATATATGCATATAAAACATAAGTATGCATATAAAACTTCATAAATCTTTCTCCCCCTTTTTGTCAATCATCAACAAAGGGGTAAACAATCAAAACCATAGATAAAATGAGGGGTAAAAATCTTTCTCCCCCCTTTTGTCAATCAAAACAATGCAAACAATGTTCTCCCCCTTTTTTGTCTAAAACAAAAAACAAAGTCAATAAGGGGTGACTACAAACATGATATCAATTAAAAAATATGTCAATGAAGCATCTTGATACCAATAAACAAGGATCAATATATGTTATATGCTATATACATTCATGAAGAGGAAGACGCTAAGTTAGCTTCCCTACACATATGCATTACATGAAGAAAGGATGACAAGCCCCAATTCACATAACACATATTATGTAATGTATAAGAGGAGATGTGAAGCTACCCCTACACACGTATATCATATAAAGAAGAGTTGTCAAGCTCCTCAATTATAATATACTCAACATGAATCTATATGTAAGAGAGATGTTAAGCTCTCTTTGCATATAGGAAATACACATCAAAACTTTGAATATTTTCTTTAAACAAAATTTTGAAAATACCAATTGTAATTAAACATAACAAATTACCAATTGTAAAACAACATAACAAATTTTGAATGTCTAAACACAAATTTTGATACCAATTGTAAGAATATATTTCATTTTGAAAATATATAAACAAATTTGATGTTGATATCATATGTTCAAAATAACAACTTTTAATCATAAAGAGTGGGAGTACAAATACCAATTGAAATACAAAATCAAATTTTCTCCCCCTTTATGAAAAACAAACTAAAGACATGCATAGTCTTGATAACAATTTAAAAGTAATCAATTTAAACAAAATTGAAACTCAAGCACTAGCATAAACACAAACATATATATGTATGAAAGATAGATACCAATAGAAATTGATATACTTGGAATTTAAAGCATACATACATACAAAACATATATGAGTATACAAGAAGATCAAAATGATACCAATGAAAGAGTTCAATGATACCAATTGACATAACAATAAGTTCAAGTGTATACATCATATTATCTACCACCCAATCATAATTCAAGTTTTAAAGATTTTTAATTTAGGGCATACATGAACATGATCTCCATCCTACCGCCCTTGGATGGTAGGGGTTTTCAAAGATAGATTTGAAAATGTAGTTTTGTTTGAAAATCTCTACCATATGAAGAATATCGCAACTAGTTAAATGGAAAAATTGTTAACTAGTACGAAATCCTTCAAGCATGGAATAAAACAAAATTGAAATTCACATGATAATCATCACTCTAACAAATAAAGCATAACTCATGAGAAACAAAATATGAGTAATAGATATGAGTGTACAAATAATATGTGAAGATCATAATCATGAAAAAAAATATTTCATTAAGCTCAATTATTCCTTAAAACATAATTCCATCAAAAACATGAAAAATCATATAAAACTACTTATTTAATCTTCAAGGCTTATGTATGTCTAATACAAGCTAAAATATACATACATATCCAAAACTCAACGAGTCCACTAAATGTGTATTCATGAAGGCACGTGGCTCAAAAAGATGTATATGTATAAGATTAGTTTGAACTAGATGGACATATACATGAAGTTAAACATAAATACATGAAACATGAAAAACTAAATTTTCATCACAACAAATTTCATTTCAAGGTATATGTATCAAACATGAAGTATACATACATATCCCTAAACACAATTGAGTCCAAATATAGATTTGCATGAAAGGCAAATGACTCAAGGGGTATACATGTATATCTTCAAGTTTGGCAAAATAAACATATACATGAAATCAAAACTCATATAAATCCAAGAATATGAATACAAGTCTAAAATGTATGGATCATCAAAACTAGACTATACTAGCACATCTAATAGGTACAAATATGCATTCAAGCCCAAACATATATAGATTTATTTGTGGCTCACTATATGTACAAGTATAATTCCTAGTCTTAATGAAAACTAACATCTAAACAAGTAATCTTAACAAGAAGCATCAAAACAAATATGAAAATCATCATGATAAACCTAAAACATGACTACTATGTAAATTCACATGTATTAGATTCATGATGTACATTATAGCTTAAACATAAGTGAGAACACTAAGTATGGGATCATATAAGCATGTGTATCTCAAATACTATACATGTATGTCAAGGATCTAATAAACATGGAATGAACATACTAATCCATAGACATCAAAAACATGCTATAAACATTAAAACATGGAAAGCATGTAAACAATAAATGGGAGTAAAGGATTGTTACCAAAACCGAAGAAGCAACTCTCCATGTCTCCAAAACATAGTGGTCATCTCCACCAAATCTTCCCTTGAAAGTGATGCATCCAATTGATTTCCTTTAAGTCCGGAACGCATCCACTCCAAGGTGCTATCACTCTCACGTCATGTGAGAGCCCACACCTACATCAAAAATAATAGGAGGGGTGGTCTTTGGTACCCATATCTTCTTGGGTCCATGGGGGTTAGTACCTTCTCTAACCCAAACAAAATTCTTTGCTAAATTAGGAGTATGTAATCTATCATAACAAAATTTAGCAAGGTGGCCCTTACGTCCACAATGTGTACATGAGTACACATGAGCATACATATGTTGATGGTGTCCGTGAGGAGCATG
The DNA here is from genome assembly GCA_038442645.1 of Agave tequilana. NCBI lineage: Eukaryota > Viridiplantae > Streptophyta > Magnoliopsida > Asparagales > Asparagaceae > Agave > Agave tequilana. Next base: position 46,191 of record JAVJIF010021200.1, read on the forward strand.
TGTATGCCGTGGAGGGTGTGCATGCATAGAAGTTGGAACTTGTTTCTTTCGAACCAAGGTTTCCAATCGTGAGTGGTTCATGGCACATTGGCTCATAGTGGAGCCCAAACAATCCATTTTCTTCTTTAACAAATTTATATCATTTTCGAGCATAGAAGAAGTGGAACATGCAATGGGTGATTTAGGTGAAACTACCCTAGCATGGCAAACATGAGAATCAATCTTATTTTGCAAAACAATATTTTTCTCTAAGCAAACATTTAAATCATTGGAAATAGAAATGATTTGTTTTTCAAAACAACATTCTCTTTTAAAACAAAATCAACTCTAGAAGACAAGTTTTCATTTTTCTTTAAATAGCATAGCAATCATTTTTAGACTTTAAAAATTCATTTTCTTTAAGTACAAGTTCCAATTGAGATCTCAATGAATCCCTTTCATTATAGACCTCAACCTTCTCTTGCAAAATATTGTCAAGTCTAGCATGCAAACACTTATTTTCTTTTTCAATTTCTAGACTTTTCTTTTTCAAAATCTTATATTTTTCAATTAACTTTTCACATTAAAGTTCTTCATTTAGAGCATGGGGATCAACAATAACATTACTAGAAGAACTAGCATCATCATCACTATCTAAGTGGGGTTCCGAATGTACCTCAAGGGAGTCATTCCCTTGGACCATATAGCATTGTTGTGACTCGGATTCTCCACTAGATTCCTCTTCTTGTTGGATTTGGACTTGAAGCTTGGAGGTGTTGGTGGTTGTCAAATTGTTCCACACTACAAAAGTGGAATCAAAGTTAGAAACACGTAAAAGATATTCTTTAGTTAATGTGCTTCTAATGGCCTCTAGGGCTTGTGCATTGGCCCCTATATGATTGCAATCACCAAGATAACATCTCTTGGTGGCCGCAAGGAAAACATGCAAACCTAGGGTCTTTAGGTATATGGACATCCTATACTTCCAAACATCAATGTTGGAAGGGTCAAAGCTAGGAGGGGTCATGAAGTCCATGGTAAACTATATATGAATGTGCAAACAAACAAATGCAAATGAGATTAGCAAGCAAATGGATCACTCCTAGGATGTTAAGCCTAAGTATCAGGAGCACTAGCTCTGATACCAATTGAAAAAACACCTAGAGGGGGGGTGAATAGGTGTAAGTGCTAATCTAATAAACTAAATGCAAACTAAGTGCGCTAAATGCGGAAGCTAATGCAAATTATGCACAAACTAATACAATACAACAAGTGTAGCCGAATTCCCCTTGCGAGGTTCTGGACTAACTCCCCTTGATTCCCTTGAAATGGGTTGAGGCGCTATGTGAAGCTCTTGTTGGATGAGTATAAGTTAGGCACACACACAAGCAATCCAAGCAATATGAAATATGTGCACACACAATCAAGCCAAGCATATAAGAATGAATTTCAATATAAAAGATGCAAGGCAACACAAGCAATGTATAAGATATGTATGCAATGAATGAATGATGCTTGCACAAAGTAAAGAGAGTAAGGGTTAGAGAGACAATGGATCAAACGCTAACACAAAGATTTGTTTCGAGGTTCGAGCACCTTGCTCTACATCCCCGCCTACACCACCGTGTAGGATTTCCCAATCCACTATAAGGAGTACCTAACTCCCTCTCAACTTACAAAGCCACCGAGGCTACAACAACCACAATCCACAACACCTCTACCGAAGAGGCTCACAACCAACACAATCACCTCACACTTGAGGGATACAACTCAATCACCCGATCACCTCTACCGAAGAGGGATTCACAAATAAAAGGGTGTTTACAACAAAGAGGTTTACAACAAACAACCTCAAACTCTTCTCTTTCTTTTTCTCTTTTCTTTTTCCACAAAAACAAGATCCTAATAGTTTAGGATAGAAGATATAGCTCAAGTGTGGAATCAAAGTGTTTTTGGAAACAAGCAACAAAGAAAAACTACTTGGGAAATCTCTTGTATATGATAGAAAATGAAATACCAAATCAAAATCCCAAACCTAGTTTTCTTTAATTTTCCAAAAACCCAAAACAAATAAAGATGAGAAGTTTTAAAGCCCACAAACTCTTTTTAAAACTCTTTTAAACACCTCAGAAAACCAGTATTTTTTCTCTTAAAAAACTTAGCCAAAATCCCTAAAGAGATGGAGTTTATATAGGCCAAACAGAAAACTAGCCGTTAGAGCTGAACTGGCAGCTCTGACAGGCGTCGGTCGACCGGCCCGGTCGACCGCCAACGGTCAGAAAAGTGACCGTTGGGCACTAGCGGTCGACCGGCCCGGTCGACCGAAACATCCTGAGAGTTGAACTCTCAACTCGGTCGACCGGTCCGGTCGACCGACTACAATGTGTAGCCAGCGTGCACGTCTGTGCACATCGGTCGACCGACCCGGTCGACCGGCCACTTGGTGCGGTCGACCGGTCCGGTCGACCGAACTGGCCTGGCAGGCACAGTGCAGAACTGCACAGATACGGGATTTGAAAATAGGTCTTTTCACTCAATAAAAATCCCATAAATTCACAGTAAATCCACTAAATAGTTTTAATCACAATAAAAACTGTTTTTCTAAAAATATGTTTTTCTAAAACTTATTTTTCCATAACTTCACAAAATACAAAAACAAGATATTTTGAACTTATTAAAGCATAGTGTGTATGGATATGATCCACTACACAATCATAATGAAATATCTATGTTTTTGATATCTAGCATATAACAAGGTTTTGGTTTAAAGGATATGCATGATAGAAATACCAAAAACCAACTCTTGTATTTTTATCATAAACAAACTTGTATTTTATCATACTAGATTTTTCCAAAACATGAATAGGATAGTCAAAATAAGTTTGTCTATAAGTTAAGCATGTATGTATAAATAGAAAACATCTACTATACATATAAATCTTGAAAACTTGTTTTGATCAAACTATTCATGAAACCACACATCAAAACATAAAACGTGTGTGTTTGCGCACTTGAGCATATCAACTATACTAAGCTTTACAAATGGATCTAAAACTTACAATCTAAACTAGGATACCTAAGTCTTCTCTTGAGGAACTCCATCTTCAAGTAGACTTGGTCCAAACTCCGTGATTCTCCAAGTGCAAAGGTATGATCTTTAAGCTTTGGCACCGGAATCATCATGAATAGCTTCTAATCATCTTGTTGAAGCTAATCACCAACCTAATATCCTGTTAATGATCTGAAACTTAGAAACACAAGAATATTAGTAAACATAACTACATGAGTGTTGATCATCATCAAAACTAGAGTGGAAGGCCATTGGGCCAACAGTAACTTCTTAAGAGGAAGACCTTAAGGAAGATTTAAAGAGAGGAAGGAGGAGGCAGGTCCTTACTTTCATTTCAAGAAGACGGGCCATCTTATTGCAGATTGCCCCTCACTTCAAGCCACCACCTCCAAAAATGTGCATAAGAAGAAGAAGGCGATGGTAGCCACTTGGGATGATTCAGAAACTGATTCCAAAGAGGAGATTGATGTCGCACACATTTGCTTCATGGCAAACGGAGAGGAGACTTTCATGGTAAATCTTGAAACCTCTCTAGAAGATGATGATTTAAGTATGGATGAACTTGCACAAGTTTTTGAAGAATTACAAAATAGATATAAAATTTCTCTTCAAAAAATAAAAAATTGAAAAAGGAAAATGACTTTTTAAGAGAATAAGTTAGAAATTGTCTTTAAAGAGAAAAATGACTCATCTTTTTCTTTTGAGAAAGCCAAAAAGATTTTGACAAATATAAACTTGTTTGTAAAGGCAAAAACTCTAATATTGCTTTTAACAAAAATGAATTTTTGGATATCCAAAAATGTATTGATGTTTTGGATACCACTTTGAAAAGGTGTGCATTTGATATGAACAAATTTAATTCTATGTTTCCGAAAGGAAAAACCCACAGAAAACATACATCCCATTCATCTCACACACACCATGAAAAACATGCACAACATTCACATACACATCAATATAAGCATGCTTTCATGTATGACAAAGTGTACACATGTGCACATTGCGGCCGCAAAAGCCATTTGGCAAAATTTTGTTATGCTAAGTTACACATGTTAAATAAAAATGTTAAGGTTCGAGAAAGTATTAACCCTATAGGACCCAAAAAGATTTGGATACCAAAGAACACACTAAATTTGATTGATGTAGGATTGTCGTCCTCTTTAAGACATAGGGGGAGATGGTGTCTTGGTGGTGGATTCATTGAAGCTCAAAGGATCAACCGTCATGTTGCATCGCTATCAAGAAGCACCTATTTTGGAGATTGCCTTTAGTTTGGTGTAGAATGTCTAAAAATCATTGAAGACAAATCATCAGATAGCAGAGTCTATACTTTAGACTCGAGAATAATTAAAGCCATGCCAAGACGTAAAGCTCGAAGCCTGCGTCTCAGCATCACCGCAGTGTCAAAACGCAAGGCTCGAACCCCGCGTCTCAACATCACTGCAGCGTCAAAACGCGAGGCTCGAAACCCATGTCCCAACATCACCGCGGTGTCAAAATGTGACGCTCAAAACCTGCGTCCCAGCATCACTGCAATGCCAAGACGCAGGGCTCGAAGCTTACGTCTAGCAAAGCTCGAAGCCCGCATTTAGTAAAGCTCGAGGCCCGCAGCCAACAACATTTCAAAGGCTAAACGCAGAGTTTGAAGCCCGCGTTTCAACTACAGAGGAGCCCTGTATCTCAGTTATAACTGCCCTCATTACTGGGTCAGTTGCTGCCCACGTAATGTGGGAGTTAACCCCATTATGGAGGGTTTTTAGTGGACAATTTTATCCCTGAAACCCCTATAAATAGCTCAGTTTGCTATTGAGATCGGGGATTGGTCGGCATAGGTCAAAATTTTCAGCTGAGGAATATCGATAAAGAGTAAACTCTTCTATCAACTTGCTGAGTTCAAGTTTTTGCCCAAGTCTCTTTGAGATATCATTGGATAAGAGTTGTGCTACTCCGTCCGTGATCCGAAGAGAAGATTTTCAGAAGAGCTTGATGTTCACCTGGTCAACGAAAAATAAGATTCACTTTCCACTACTACACAAGAAACTAGCTTTAAATAAAAGGGAGATCCAATCATTCTCCTCTCTTTTGTAATTGGATTATTGATCTGTTGTAATTTTCTTTACAATCAAACAAAGAATCATGCACCTTTTCAATTTTTTCAAGTAAACAAGAGATGTGACTCCGCTGGGGACTACTTTCTCCACTGATGAGCAAGTTGTGCGCAAGGTGACGTCACCTTCATAGGAAAAACAGTCGAGTCACCTGTTATAAAATTCGACCAGGCAAAGTATGAAGAGTTTCTCTTTTCTAGCTCCAAGTGCCCTACGGTGGCACGGTAGTACCGCAGGGCTTCTCAGAGATCCGCTCTCAAGTCCCTTCAGAGACTTCTCCAAGATGACCTACGCAAATAGCATCATTTCTAGCCACGTCGCGTGCGTGTTCCGCGTCAACATCTCCCATGGACCCGCGAGGCCAACGTTGTTGAAGGCCAATCTTGCCACTCCCCTTCTCTTCCTCAGCTCCAGGTGACCGGAGGTTCCCAATAACCCGTGAAGTGTAATCAGAATGCTAAACGTAGACAAAGGTGACACGCACGTCGACAACAGATGCAAGAAGGTAGAAAAATCATCTATCCAGCAGATACAGGATGCGAGGTTCATACCTGCGTCTCTTCTGAACCACATCAAATGCGTGAAGTATGCATCTAGATCCAAAACGCAGAGCCCTAGAGGCTCGTATTTATGAGGCTTCACCTCACAGACGCGATGTTCAACAACGCGACGTCCACGTCTCTTCTCAGTGACACGAAACCCGCGTCTCTAAGATAGAATGCAAGATTCATAAAGTCCGTGTTTTTCAAGTGTCGTCAGACAAACGCAATAATGAGCAACTCGAGGTTCGTGTCTCTTCTTAACAGAGGCACGAGACCTGCATCTCAAAGCCAAAATGCGAGAGCCACGTCTGTTCTACAGAACGTGAACTCCGTGTGTCTGAACCCTGGGCTCCTAAGACATACGTCTCGGTGTTGCGATGCAAGGTTAACATTCGCTCTCCAACTGTTAGGGTTAGAAGAGTGCTGAAAAGTCCTCATCCTCTGAGACTCGATGCTGATCTCCTCGATCCCCCTTCGACGGTTCTAAGGGATTACTTGACAATGAAGAGGAGTGTCATCAAATCACTCCACCATGCTAATGTGAACAGTTTATCACAGCGGTGCTCTCTGAATGCCACTGCAGCTCGCATGTAAGTGAACAGTCGGTGTTCAAATGGTTATCATCTACGTCAGTCTCTCGATCAGCTAAAAGGCGTCGTTCCCGCATAAGGAGAACTTTTTCTGATGCGGAGTACCCTGAAGTTACTGTGAACATTGTAGGTCCAAGCACTACACCAAGCAGAACTAAGGAGAAAGAACCAATAGTCAGTTCCGATGAGTCTAACACGAGCCGGAGGAGTGTACCGGTATACTCGCACTCGAACTAGTGTAATAGCCCAGTGGACTATAGTGCCCTAGGCCGGAGTGTCGAAGTAAGTGAGTCACACTCTGCCATTGCAGAATCACAGGCCTCGAACTCTTCTGTAGAGAAAGAAGCCTTTGTATATATGGCAAGCACTCCTTAAGAAATGACCAGCTTTGAGCAGTAAGCCTAGACCCAGAGGGAGTAACTCGATATGATTCGAGTTCAACAGGAATCTATCAACAGTCTCAAGCAGATGCTTTCGCAATTGCTTGAGGACAAAAGAAGCAGCCTAAGGCCAATACTCCTTCCAAGAACTCTAAAGGCAAATGGAAGGAAGGGGAAAGCTTGTCTTCTGCACATACTGGGGAGGAGGAGGAGGAGCATTCCAACTCTGAGTTGTCCAAACCTTCATTCGAAGAGGAAGGTAACTCTAAAAATACGAGCACTCATTCTAAAAGAATGAGTAAATTGGAACAGCGTCTTGAAGCCCTTGATAGTCGGAAGGCCTACAAGAAGTAGGAGTGGTCCGACCGTACCCAACTGAGTGGGATCTTATCCCGTACCCTCCTAAGTTCAAAGCTCCGACCTACAGGTCTTCGACGGTAAGGGGTCACCGAACTAACACATATACTATTTCAAGTCTCAGACAAGGAATGTAGTATCAAATGATGCTATCCTGGCACGTTTGTTCATCAGCACCCTAAAGGGAATTGCTTTCGAATGGTTCATGAAGCTCCTAGAAGGCTCTATCAAGAGGTAGGGTGATCTAGAGACGCTTTTCCTTACACACTTCTTCGAAGATGACTCAGAGATTACCATGCCAACTCTCGTAGCGACGAGGCAACGAAAATGAGTGTCAGTTAAAGCATTTATAGAGAGATTTCAGAAAATGGCACTCTGATGTCCTAGCCGTATGACCCAGGCCACCCTGGTGGAAACATGTCATCACAATTTGCAAACCTCACTCCTAACTCAAATAAGAGTAGCTGAAAGTCATACCTGGAAATAGTTAGTCCAGCAAGGCGAACAGGCAGAAGAGATTGTCGCCAATGTTAGGGCAGAAAAAAATAAGCTCAGACCCGAAAAGTCGACAAGGCGCACGTGGAGGTATCTTTCCAATCTAAAAGAAAGGACACACTGGCGACAGAGACAAAGTCTTCCTCTAAACCCCAGCCGACTAGAGGGGGTAGCTCATCAAGTCAGCCATGCGTCAACAAACAGTACTCCTTCAAGGACGAGCATGTCGATTAATTGTTCAAATTACTCAACAAGAGCAACAGACAAAAGCTTCTTGGAGCAAGACGTCTTGAAGAGGTCGGCAAGACCGACAATCCCAACTATTGCTTATACCACAGGATGTTGGGGCACCCTACGAAGAGTTGTTATATCTTCAAGGACATCCTCCAAGCTTTAATTGATGCGGAGGTGCTCAAGCTCCGCCCGGAGTAGAAAAAAGTGACACCTAACATGATGTCATTTTTTCAGTTTAGGGTACAGCCTCCAACACCGGTTAGAGTAATTCCCATCCCGAAAGGGGAATTAAGGGTACTCAATATAGATCCACACAACTAGCAGGAGAAAGGTCTCATACCTATTCTTACTCCTCAGGAAGAGATCATGTGGGTTCATCCCGATCTTGTAGAAGGTCAACAGTGGACAATTGTTACCAGCAGGAAGTCCAGAAGCAAAACAAAAGCCTCACAAGCAAAACAAAAGCCTCGCCTTGCAATATGGTGTGTGCTTCCTCCCGGAAAGCAGAAACTGATGTCCCCTCACAAACTGACTCGGAGGAGGAAACAATCATCCTTGCTAAAGAATGGAATGCACCGCTCTTAGCAGGGACCCGCTCGGGTCAGTCATACTTGAAGTGATATGATGAAATGGTGGCCAATCCGCCTAAACTCACCCTGAGCTAGCAAAGAAATCCACGAAGCAACCCTTGGAGAAGCAAAAGGAGCTTCGGTATTCTAAGGCCCTCCCGTAGGATAAAGCGGAAGGATCTTTAGTACCTTACCGCTTTGACGTCTTAGCTCAACTGGCTAATCTCCCAACCAGAATCGCCTTTTATGAGATCCTGAGACTATCAAAGTCAACAAGAGAATCTCTGAGAGAAGCTTTAGGAAAAGTCATACCAGTGAGATCATATCTTACAGTATATCAAAGCGTAAGTGATGCGTAAGGATCTATCTTCAAAGTCCCAGCAAGACTAAAGGCCAAAAATTGATCCTTTTCGGAAAAGTCGAGTCCAAATCAATGACTTATAAAGACTCAGAAAGCGAGACTATACATCCTCAGTTCTCTCATTACAAACCAAATGTACTCAAAATGATGGAGAACATAGGGTATGACCTAATAAGTGGTCCTGGCTTGAACTTCGGCAAAGGAAGGAGAACACTGTTTCGATCCTTCATTCCAAAAGGAAAGCCCCTGATTATTATCATCGGACTCGCAGAGGGCTAGGCTATGTGTCAACTCCAATCTTATCAGCCTCTGAGTCTGAAGAGTCATTATACCATAATCACTCATCTGACACGTCATCGTGAGAGTCAGAGGTCAGTGTTGACAACATCTTCAAAGACCTTTCGGCAAACATGATTTTAACAAGCTACTCGGAAGATGGAGATGAAGAAATAATCTAGGCAGATACAGAACCTTGGATTAAACACCTACACACTCTCTGGGATATTCACTTTGAACAACGCGAATCACCTACAGAGGATAAGGTAACCCAGATTAATCTAGGAGATGAGGCTCATCCTATCGCCATTTTTATAAGCGAAAGCTTATCACCCCCCAAGAATGAAGATCTGAATCTGTTGTGTGAGAGTGTATAGATATTTAACTTGGAATTATGAGGATATGCCTGGGTTGATCCTCAAGTGGCTATGTATCTCCTCAACATCAATCCGGTTGCGAAGCCAGTCACGCAACAACGGCGATAGTTCTGCCCAGTTATAATGGAAGCGATCCAATCGGAAGTCAAGAAGCTTATAGACTCTAGTTTTCTCAGGACAGAGTAACACCCTGATTGGGTAGCCAATATCGTCCCCGTCACCAAGAAGAATGGGGAGATCCGGGTTTGCATTGATTTTCATGATCTAAATGAGGCGTTCCCTAAGGATGAGTTCCCCCTTCCAATCACGGATGTCATGATAGACAACACGTGCAGGTTTGAATGGATGTCTTTCACAGATGGATTCTCTGGGTACAATCAAATTAAGATGTACCCTGATGATGAGAAGTATACATCTTTCGGGATACCATTAGGGGTGTATTGCTATACTGTCATGCCCTTCGGATTGAAGAATACAGGGGCGGCATATCAAAGATCTATGAATGCAATTTTTCACGAGCAATACGCAAAACAACGGAATGCTATGCTGATGATATTGCAGTAAAAAGCCGTACCAAAGGCGATCACATAGCAGATCTGAAAATAGTATTCAATATCATGCGGGCGCATAAATTGAAGATGAATCCCACCAAATCCTTCCTGGGGGTAGCTAGCGGTAAATTCCTCGGGTTTGTCGTGACATCCAAAGCAATCCACCTCGATTGAGAGAAAGTCCGGACCGTCCAGGAGATGCAACCTCTAAGGTATCTTAGAAAGCTTAGAGGATTGCAAGGGTGACTAGCATATACACGGAGGTTTATCTCAAATCTCTCAGGACGATGCCAACCCTTCACCAAATTGATGAATAAGGGTGTTTCATTCATCTGGGATGATGCGTGCCAACAAGTATTTGAGGAAATCAAGCAGTACCTCATGCATCCACCTGTCCTTACAGCTAATGTGTCGGAGAAACCTTTCCTGATATACGTTCGAGCTATGGATCATTCTTTAGGAGCTTTGCTAACCCAGAATAATGATCAGGGACATGATCAGGCAATCTACTACCTGAGTAGAACTATGATCAGAGCCAAACATCGATACAACCAAATCGAAAAAGAATGCTTGGCGTTGGTATTCGCCATTCAGAAGACGTGACACTACTTGGTGGCTCAAACCATACACGTTATATTAAAAGTCAATCTTTTAAGATTTCTTATGTCGAAGCCATCATCACTGAATGGTCGATTGGCAAAATAGGCCATGTTGTTCTCCAAATATGAGATGCAATTCCTGTCACAAAAAGCTATGAAGGGATAAGCAGTAGCAGACTTCTTGGCTGAGCACCCTGATCCAAGGACGACTAAATTTTATGATGATCTCCTAGACGAGGTTACTGAAGTTTGCTTCACCCAGACATCTTTCAAGAGACAAGTGTTGCAACTCTTCTTCGACGGTGCATCAAGAATGGGTCCTCGAGGAAATATCGTTATAGGAGTGGGGATAGTACTTGTCTCCCCACAAAACTACATAATCCCTCATGCATTCTCATTAACTGAGCCATGTTTTGATGTAGCGGAATACAATGTTCTCTTGATCGGGATGCAAATCAGGGATGAGAATGGTGTTAAAAATCTCAAAGCATACGATGATTCAATGCTCATCGTTAACCAGATTCGTGGGGAGTACGAAGTCATACATGAAGACTTGGTACCCTATCATAATGCAACTATCCACATGACAGAGGTTCAGAAACTTCTACATTGACCATGTACCTGCCAGCAAAATGCGCATGCAGATGCACTGGCAGCTCTCACTGCTTCCTTGGCTCTTCCAGCCAGAGCGGTAGAGAAAGTACTCGTCTACAGTTATGACCTGTATTGTCAAAGATTCGCTTTTGAAGACAACCAAAAGCCAACAGGAGACCTATATTGTCCAAGGTTCCCTACATCGACTACGCATTGTAAAGCATTCTGCCTGATGACCCTAAAGAGCTGGCTGCCATTAGAAGAAAAGCCCCTAAATTCTACTACAATGCGATTACAAGAACACTGTATCGTCGATCGCATGATGGATCCTCCTCCGCTGCTTGTCACATAAAGAGGCACAGTAAATACTCAAAGAAGCTCATGACAGTATGTGTGGAGCTTACCAACCTGGTCTAAAACTTGGAGATCGACTCCAAAGACTTAGATATTATTGGCCAAAAATGATCCCTGACGTCATCGCTCATGCTAAGCGATGCCATGCCTGTCAGATCCATGGTTACTTCATTCACGAGGCACCCGGACATCTTCTCCTTACAACTTCTTCCTAGCCATTCGAGATGTAGGAAATGGACAGGGTTGGTCCTATCAGCCCTCCTTCATCTAAAGAACACTAGTTTATTTAGCCATAACTGATTACTTCTCCAAACAGGTTGAGGCTATCCGCTTGAGAAAGGTAAAAACATCTCACGTGATCCAGTTCATTAAACGTCACGTGGTCTACTGCTTTGGCGTACCATGACAGATTGTTTATGATAATAAGCCTCAGTTTGTCTGCAAAGCATTCTAAAGATTCTGCAATAAGTTCAGAATCCAAAGTGTCTTCAACGGTATACTATCCAGCCGCTAACGACCTTGCAGAAGCCTTCAACAAGACTATTGGGATACTTCTCAAGAAATTGTCTCGAAGAGCGAACCAACTGGGATGATAAGTTAGGTGAATGCTTATGGGCTTATCGCACAACAGTTAGAACCCCGATGAAACCTACATCGTTCTCTTTGGTACACAGGTGTGAAGCCGTACTTCCATTAGAAATCCAGATCTCATCTCTACACGTTGACTTAACAACGGAGATGAACAATTGAGAAAAAGCATCGACTGCGACTCCAAGATCTGGAAGCCTTGAATGATAAACACTAGCAAGCTCAATAGCAAATTGAGCTCTATCAGGCTCGAATTACCAGAGCCTTCAATAAGAAAGTCAAGGGGTGGACTTTCAAGAAAGGTGACCTTGTCTTAACTGTCAGAAGATCCATGGTGATGACACATAAAACTAAAGAGAAATTTCAGCCCAAATAGAAAGGACCATTTGTAGTGAAGTCAGTCTACTCGAATGGAGCATGCCGCCTTATAATCCCAGACGGCGATACACTCATGATGCCGATCAACGGCAGATTCTTAAAGAAGTACTATCCTTGACAGGATTCTTCCTATGATCAGGTTAACATTATACCTCTGATCAAAATTTCTAGATCCAAGATGTTTGAAAGAGCGCCAAAAAAAAGCTTCTTTCTTTCTTCAATTGATCAGATTACGATCAATCATTGTCGAGCCGACTGAACACTGGTTACATCATGATGCATGATGTAAACATCGAAGAAGAAACAAAGTGCAAAACTTTAATTTTAGACTTGTTACTCTTCTCTAGTTTATCCATGAAAGTTCGTCGCCTTTGAAGGCTAAAGATAGAGGAAAATGTTGGCTTTTAACTCCAATATAAGTCCTCGACAACTCATCATGCTGAGGGCAATAGCATGGCTAGCCCAACTCAAATGGTAGGTAGTAAAGGCATATCAAATCTGTTGATAGCTGTGGGTTTGCTAAAAATCCTAAGGGATTTGGTCCCGTCCTCCTCTCCAAAATCTCTTACCAATTTTCTCTCACGAAATTGTAGGACCACAAAAATACATGTGTCTATTTTCCCGGCGAAATAAGTACATACTTGTCACATTAACAGTAGACCTCTAGCAAGCTATTTTCTCAATCCCCAATAGGATCATCAAGTTAATATTACACCTCTGGCAATTTATTCGTTTTTTCCTCCAAAATCTCTTACCAATTCCCTTCCACAGATTGGTAGGACCACAAAAATACATGTATCCATTTCTCCAGCGAAATGGGCACAGACTTGTCACGTTAACTCTAAACCTCTGACAAGCCATTTTTCTCGATCTCCAGTAGAGTCAGTCAAGTTAATATTAAGCCTTGATGATAAAATTTCACCAAATACCTACTCAAAATCTGTCTACTATTCTGTTAACATTACACCTCTAGAGGCAAATCTCCAATGGCCCTAAAAAATCAATGTTTGTTACATTAATACTACTTCTCTAACAATTCATTTTATTTTCCACCAAAGTCCCCTACCAATTCCCTCCCATGGAGTGGTAGGTCCACAAGCTCAATCGCTGCTATCTTAATACTACACCTCTAATAGTGAAAAGTTTCAGTACTCCCAGTGAGTATGAACTTCTACTTGTCGCTCCCTTACATGGAGTTTCAAGTCCACAAAATTGCTATATCGCAAATCAACTCAGTCAACTTAATACTACACATTTGACATTTCAAAGTTCACTTATCAATTCTCCTCAATAGAATGACAAATCCTCAAAAATGCTCATATCGAAAATCAACGCTTGTCATGTTAATATTAAACCCTCTGACAAATTACTGTTAAGTTTAATATCACACCTCTAACAGTGATCAAGTTGCTGCCAAGTTCAAAATTAAACCTCTGACAGTCACTTTTCTCAGGTCTCCATATTAAAGCTGAGACGAGCAATGTGAAGTTTAACATCACACCTCTAGCATCCAGTTCATTGTTAAGTTTAACAATACACCTATGACAAGGACTTTCCCTCAACTTCCGTATGAAGTCGAGATGACTAGTGCTAATTTCAAAATTACACCTCTAGCTTACCTCCACTATCAAGTTTAACACTGCACTTATGACAGTGGTATTTTCAGTTTTCCCCAAACGAAACTAAAATTCCTGTAGAGCTAAGTTAACATCACACCTCTAGCTTACATCCTTGTCAAGTTAATATAACACCTCTGACAAATTCAATCCAATCCATTAAGTTAAATATCACACCTCCGACAGTAAAGATATTCTTAGATCCCTGACGGGTCTAGTCTTACTTGTTATTCTCGTCGATAGAATGACAGGTCCACTTAAAATTACTGTGAGGTTAATATCACACCTTTAACAGTATTTTCATCAATCCCCAGCTGAGTCTTAATTATGTTAATACTAAACCTCTGATGAAGACTCGATCACAATCCTCCGCGGAGTAAAAATTTCACTTACCATTCTCATCCATAGAATGACAAGTGCACAGAAACTATTCCACTCCTGTCAAGTTAACATCACACCTCTGACAGTAACCTTAAATTCCTTAAATGAAAATTTTCTACTTTGAGTTGTTTAGTTAAATATCACACCTCTAGCAAATCAAAGGTAATTATTTGTCTGCTTTTTAATGCAAAAAAGAACTCAAGACAAATAAGAATACAGGAAAAAGTGTCACTTTTAATGATATTCAAAAATATGAAAGTAATACAAAATGCTCTCTTATATAATAAGATTGAGTGTTACAACAAAGGGATACAAAGAAGTCCCTCTTACTCAGCGAAAGGTTGCACTTACTCCTCAAAACATTGAAGATACACAAAGCTCATTCTTTTGGCTGTGGCCGAGAACAACAGTTCAACTTCCTCTCCTCTTGAGAATAATGGTGTTTCTTGAGGTCGAAATGCAAGGGAGCATTCTGATTCCACTCGACCAACTGGTGCAAAGGTCTTCACGAGGCCGCAATCCTTCGCTTAATAGGAAGCTCAACCACTAGAAAGTCATCTAATGAGCATGGATTTTTTGTTACTATCACTTCTTTGAATAAGATTAGTGAAGGGAGGATCCGAGACCTTACTGGTGACGTCCTCTTCCCGTGACCTTCAAATGTACCATGCTCATCGTGATCAGGAAGGATCTGAGACATTACTGGTGCATCATGTCCAATAATGTCTTGATGTGTATCGATAACTGCGCTGATCTTCCTCGCCCTTGGACAGAAGTTCTGACTTCTCAAGTGGTCGCTAATCGATCAAGCTGGCCATTTATATCTCCTCCAATAGACGCGGCAAATACACTGCAACCAGCACCATCGATATGGCCAAGACCTGCAAGAAATAAAAAATCCGAGGGTTAAAGTTTTGCAAAGGCAAGAAGCATGAATCTAGAAGCACAGACGCAGGACAAAAGTCATGAACTCCAGACGCGAGTCCTATACGCGAATCTCTCGTCCAAAGCTTCAAGACGTAGAGTTTACTGTGCTCTACAAAGATAAAAAATATGGATCCGAACACAAGCCTAATATTAGACTCGCGTTTGAGGATTGAAACGCGTGGCATATATTAAAGGAGCAGATGCAGATCTTAAAATTTTCTAAGTCATGAGCTCTAGACGCAGATATTATATGAGAAACCGACATTTAAAGCCTCAAGACACAAAGTTTGCCACACTCGCGTCTAGAGATCTCAAAAGAGCAAACTTAAAATTTTCTAAGTCATGAATTCCAAACAAGAATCTCATATACAAAATCCACGTTTCATGCCTCAAAACACAGAGTTCACTACGCTCGCGTCTAAAGAACTTGAGACTTGGAAGTCAACAAGCTCGTGTTTCATCAATTAATGCGAGGATCGCGTTTGCAGAGCATGGACGGATGGATCTCAAGTCGGCTGTCTAAACTTCAAGAAAGAAGTTTTTTTTAGAAGTTTCAGGAAGAGATCAAGAGACAGAGTCTTTCATAACCGACGATGATAGAGCTTCAAGGAAACAGAGCCCTATCATGGCAAAGGCTATTTCCTACCTAAAGAAAAGTTCTCTCGAGGTTGGACATCATCCGTCAAGACACGACCATGAAAGCACCTGAAGGGATACTAATTGATTTTAAAATCACTTAATAGTGATAATCTTCAAAAAAAGATTGCAAAAAAGCATCAAAACTTTGATTTTAAAAGAACTATGAAAGTTCTTCAGAGCACATGCCCTTGAAGGAAAACAGTCAAAATGGAGTTCTTCAGAGCACACGCCCATGAAGGAGAATAGTTAAGATAAATTATTGTTAAGAGGCTCATGGCCTATTTATAGGCTCGCTAATGGCTATTAATTAACGGCATAAAAATCAAAGTCATTCTTAAAGCCAATTAATAGCCTTAATTTGCTACGCGAATATTAAATTCAGTCTAGGTGAGACACGTGGATTTTTGCTCCGAGAAGTCCCAAGGACACGCGTCTCCAACCGTCAACACCGATTTTGCCTTAGCCTCAAAAGAGCTAGCGAGATCTTCGTGTTCTAAAACTGCATGCGATCCTTCAAGGGTCGCGTTTTGAAGTCTGCGTCTCTTCGCGAACAAAAGGCTGCGTTCTCTCAACAAAAGGAAGATCACGTCCTTAACAATTCAAGGTCGCACCTTAAGTTCGCATCTTTTCACTACCCGAGGCATGCGTCCTCTCCAGCAAATTAAAGAGCGCGAGCCTGCGTCTCTCAACAATCCAGGGCCACGTCTCTCAACAATTCAGAGCCGCGTCTCTAAACAATTCAGAGCCGCGTCCTCTCAATAAATCAGAGTCGCATCTGAAAATCAAATACGGGCCTGAGCCTCGTGTTGGCGGTTCAACTCAGAAGAAGCTTAAGAGTTAAGATAACTCTTCAAGTCCCTTAATGACGAAAACCGATTCGAATGTTTTATTAAATAGGGGCCTCCTGCATAGAGGAACCTTCCATTTGTACCTCTAGAGCGACAGCGCTCGAGGATGAAGCTACAGGCTTCGTCTTTAGGGCCATTTCGATAGTGAATTCTGTGTAAATGAGTGAAGGAAGAAAAGGCTCAGAACTTTTATTAATTTCTTAAAACTCTGGATGCAGAGTTCAATGGAGAAGAAAAGAGTCGAATGATGACTCTTAAAAAAATGTTGTCTTTTTATAAACACAGTAATTGGTCAAGACACATGACCCGTATCTTGAGACCAATCGTCACCAGACGCGTGGCAACGCGCCCAAAACGTGGACCTCACGTTTTAGGAGAACAACGTCTCTTCAAGCTCTGCCAGACACATGGTAACACACCAAGAACACGAGTCTCGCGTTTGACAGAGCTGCGTCTCTTTAGCAAAGAGAGGTCCACGTCTCCACCTTGAAGTCTGTGTCACTTCAACAAAGTGAGAGCCACGTCTCCACTTCGAAGACCGTGGCTCTTCAGTATTCTCTGGCTCGCGTCTTGGCAAAACTAGAGAGTTGCGCCTCTATTCCCAGCGAGACCTGCGTCTCTAATTTGAAGCAAGTTCACATTTTGTAACGCTCAAAGCTGCGTTTCTACATCAAGCAAAATGTGCGTCTTCACTTTGAAGGAAACCGGCATCTTGGCAACACAATAAGGCCGCGTCTCTTCAATAAAGAGAAGTCCGCATCTCCACCTGCTCCACCTCGAAGTCTATGTCACTTCAACAAAGTGAGAGCTACGCCTCCACTTCGATGTTCGTGTCTCTCCAATGAATGAGTGTTGCGTTTCTACTTCAGACAAGGTCCGCGTCTCCTAGGCAACATGACATTTGCGTCTACAAGACCTATGTTCAATCTTTGCTTCCGCACAGTTTGACAATACACTGGCGAAAGCTGATGACCATTTCCCCCGGTTCAATAGTACACCAGCACAACCAGCTCAGAGCACCGAGGAGGTCTGGACTGCGTATCCAGAAATTCACGATGATCATCTCTAGTGGCTTCAAAGAGTTTAACAGTATACTCACGAAGATCAAGATCCAGACAAGATCGAGCTCAAGATATCTCAAGAGATTGGCAGTCCAGTCTTGAGAGTTTGCTGCTAAAAGAAAAGTCCAAAATGTTTCAAAACCCATCCCAGTAAATTGAGAGTTTGAAAACATTGGAGGAGGTTATGTAGACTGTCTAAAAATCACTGAAGATAAGCTATCAGCTAGCAAAGTCTATAATTCAGACGCGAGGATAATTAAAGCCATGCCAAGGTGCAGAGCTCGAAGCCTGCATCTTAGCATCACTGCAGTGTCA
Organism: Agave tequilana; assembly: GCA_038442645.1. Classification (NCBI taxonomy): domain Eukaryota; kingdom Viridiplantae; phylum Streptophyta; class Magnoliopsida; order Asparagales; family Asparagaceae; genus Agave; species Agave tequilana. The sequence goes on from JAVJIF010021200.1 coordinate 64,380, forward strand.
AAATGCAAGGCTCAAAATCTGCGTCTCAACTTCACGGCAGTGTCAAAATGCAAGACTCGAAACTCGTGTCCCAACATCACTGAAGTGTCGAAACATGAGGCTCAAAACCTACGTCCTATCATTACTCATTGCCAAGTACAGGGCTCAAAGCCCATGTCTAGCAAAGTTTGAAGATCACATCTAGCAAATCTCAAGGCCCGCATCCAACAGCATTTCAAGGCTAAACGCAGTGCTCGAAGCCCACGTTTCAACTATAGAGGAGTCTTGGAGGAGTCCCGTGTCTCAATTATAACTGCTCTCATTACTGGGTCAATTGTTGCCCATGTAATGAGGGAAATTAACTCCCATTATGAAGAGTTTTAAGGGGACATTTTACTCCTGAAATCCATATAAATAGCTCAGTTTACTATTGAAGTCAGGGTTGGTCGGCATAGGTCAGACTTTTCAGCTGAGGAATACCGATAAAGAGTTAAACTCTTCTACCAACTTGCTGAGTCCAAGATTTTGCCCAAGTCTCTTTGAGATTTCATTGGATAGGAGCTGTACTACTCTGTCTATAATCTAAAGAAAAGATTTTCAGAAGAGCTTGACGTTCACCTGATCAACAGAAAATAAGATTCACGTTCCACTGCTACACAAAGAACCCAGTCTTAAACTAAGGGAGATCCAACCATTCTCCTCTCTTTTGTAATCGGATTATTGATCTGTTGTAATTTCTTTACAATCAAACAAAGAATCTTGCACCTTTCCAATTTTTTCGAGTGAACATTTGGTAACTTCTCCACTTGAAAATTTCATTTCTACCTAGATTGATATATGCATAGGAATAATTAGATTTTTCTTTTTTGTTAATTGCTTTAGTTATGAATACATGTTTTTTTTTTGGGTGTTTTTATGTCTTGCATATACTTGAGCTAGTTGACATTACTTTTGCTCTATATACTAGCCCAAAAATTGCTTGCCCATATTTATATTGTTTACCCTTGCTCACATATTTTATAGATATCTTTGCATCTATGTGTACATAGATTAATTTATTCGCTCATATACATGTGTATATATATTTTGTATATCTATCTTGTGGTGGGTATCAAATTTAAACCATATTTAAGCAATAAATCAAGATAGCAATTGCGCCCCTCAACTCTTATCTAGAGGAATGACGAGGAAAAGTTCAGAACCCGTTAAGGGTATTCGGCTTCAATATCTTATTTTTTAATTGCTTAATATATGATTTAAATGTTGAAAAATATTTTTTAATAAAATAAAAAAATATTTTGATATCATTTTCTTGTGTTTTCATGCCTATAAAATTTTTATTATTTTTTTTCTGTTTTATGTATAAAAATGTCCAAGTTAAAATATTTTTCAAAAGTCCTTAATTCATACTTCTTTTTTTAAAAACTGATTTTTGGGTAGTCCTAATCGACCGGCCGGTCGACCGAGTTGACCTGGAATAGGTCCGGTCGACCGAGCGGTCGACCGAGGGAACCTAAAACAGAAATATTTTTTTTTGGGTTAAGCCGGTCGACCGACTTAAACCGAGATGCTCTCGGTTAGGCCTTGGTCGACCGGCGGTCGTTCGATTTTCGGGTTGTTGTGTTTTTACTCATTTTTAAAGCCCTAAATCCCAATCTCTCTCATTTTGCTTCTCTACTGACTCTCTCTTTTTCTCCTCCCAATTCCTTTCCTCCCATCTCTCCCAAACCCCATCCAAACTCAAATTAATCTCTAAAATTTGTTGGATCTCATCTCAAATCTTCAGATTCACTTTTTCAAGGAGAAATTTCGGTCACTTCAAGGTATAATCCCTAATTCTCTCAAATCTTCTTTATTTCATAATTTTTCCTTGAAATCCTTCTTAAATTCGTGCCAAAAACTTGATTATCATCTTATTATCTTTATCATGTTTAAGAGGCTTAGATCTGAGAAGGGTAAATAACCCGAATCCTCATCAAACCCCTTTGTTTCTCAGAATGCATCTCATAGGTTTTCTGTTCTCCATAATAAAAATGTAATTTCTAGTAGAACAGTTGTGCTTGCTGATTTTAAGCACTTAAATCTTGCAAACATTTTGAACACAAGCTCTCCAGAATACCTAATCATCATCAAGAAACTTGTCTACCCTGAGCTTATGCATTATTTCTACTCTAATCTGACTTTTCAAAATAATCATATCAGATCAAAGGTTCTGGGTAAGGACATTAACATTTCTTTAGATAGATTTGCCCATCTGCTACATCTCTCCTGTGAGGGTGTAGATATATATAATGTTGATATACATGATTTTGAATATTCTGACAATGAATCTTCCCTCACCACATCTCTTTTACTTCAAGATGATGATAACCCGACCTTAGTTAGGAACGCGGAGGTGAAGTATTACACGCTCACCATAGATCTTAGCTAAGATAATGTTCTGTAAACTCCTGCCAGAATTAGGAGAATGTAATCATGCTTGGAGTTCTGCTCCCCTCTTGATCTATTGCTTTTTGAAAGGCATTAGAGTTAACATTCCTAAGCTCATCATCGACTTCATGGTTTCTGAGCACCTCCTGATTCAAAACTGGCACTTACCATTTGGGATGCTCATTACCCAACTCCTCAAACAATTAAAATTTGATTTTTCTTTTGAACGATCCATTGAACCATCTATTGACATAAACAGCACTCTTCTCAAGAGGATGTGTAATAGGGAGCGTGCTCCTACTCCTTAGCCCCTCCTATCATTCCTGCTGTTGCTCCTGGATCGTTTTCAGCATCTATTGAACTATATATCGCTCTATCTGCCCAAATTCGTGAACATGATCGGAAGATGACCACAAATTTCGAAAGGATTGAGCACAAAGATTAGAATGACTTGCAATATATCTACTCGTCCATTCGTTACCTTCAAATGTGTGTCAACGATAACTATAGTAGGAACGCTTGGCCTCTTCCTCTTTCGAGAGGCCGCGTGCAACCTCTTCCTGCATCAGGTCCTCCGTTTGACACCTGGGTACCTCCTCCGGCTCCTCCCGAGCCACCAGCTCCTCCTGAAGATCCAGGCTTTCAGGAAGAGTGAACCTTTTGTGTGTTGATGAAAAAGGGGAGAGAGAGATTTCGTGGAGTTATCTAGGAGTTTTTATTTTCATGTCTTTATTTATGTACTCTTTTATGTGGACATGTAGTATTTATTTGGTGTTTGGACATGTGTTTTTATATTGTAGTACTTATTTGATAGTTTGGAACTTGTTATGAGGTTGGCATGAGCTTTTATATGGACAAATTTCTAATTGTTGTCTTTGGAAAGTTATGTATCTTTTTATGATTGATATTTGATACATATCTTCTATGTGTGGTATATGGTATGTTTGTGTTCTTATGTGTCCTTTGTAAATCAACCATTTACCACTTGTTTTTGAGGTTGGAGGTTATTGGCTGGTTGGAGGAAACTATTTGTGCATACACCTTTGTAATTCAGTATTTTTGGTATGCATAGACGGGTTGGATAGAGCTTAATTGATATAACTTATTCATACGCTATTATTAATGCATCTCGCCTATATGTCACATTTAATAAATGCATTTGTTTACGGGGAGCATCGCTTGAAGACTCTTCCTAAATTATTTGTGATAACCCCATGTGTTTGTCATCATCAAAAAGGGGGAGATTGTTGGCCCAAAGGCCATTAGCCCTAGTTTTGATTATAACAAAACATATGTAGTTATATTTTTAATAATTTCGTTTAGCAAAGTTTCAGGTTAACTCTTATTGTATTTCAGCTCCATCACAAGATTCACACGTTTAGAAGTTAAGAACATGTTGATCCCATAGCCCAAGCATATAGACGAGCTCAAGGATCGATTGCAAGAGAAGACTATATCAAGATTTGTATTTTTGCTTTTCACATTTTAGATAAGATTTATAGTCGGTTGTTAAAACAAAGATGATATAGGTTAATAGATCTTTTGGGATTGGCACACACATATCTTTCACATTCCTAAAGTGTTTTAAAAGAGTTCAAAACATTTCTCTTTCAAAATGAGTTTAGGAAAAATGAGTTTCAAAAAAATCGGATTTTGATTTAGAAAAGTGTTTTTAACAAAATGTTGGCCCAGAGGCTTTCACTCTAGTTTTGATGATGATTAACTCATGTAGTTATGTTTAATAATAATCTTGCGATGTTTTGATATGATTGCATATATGCAATGGGAGCTTAACATCTTCTACATATAGATTCATGTTGAGTGTATCTTATATTGAGGAGCTTGACAACTCTTCTTTATGCGATACACGTGTGTAGGGGGAGCTTCACATCTCTTCTTATGCATTGCATATTTTGTGTTATGTGAATTAGGGCTTGTCATCCTTTCTTCATGTAATGCATATATGTAGAGAAGTTAACTTAGCGTCTTCCTCTTCATGAATGTATATCGCATATATTCTTATTATTGATTTGTTTGATGTCACCCCTTTATTGATTCCTTGTTTCGAACAAAAGGGGGAGAAGAATTTGTATTTTACTTTAACCCCTTTGTTGATGATTGACAAAAAGGGGGAGAAGTATTTGGTATATATGCATGTTTTCAGGATTTATGTTTATGCATATATGTTTTGTTTTGCAAATAGGAGAAAAAGAATTTATGAGTTTTATATTGATTGGCATGTTTATCACCTTATATTTGCATACATGTTTATTATGCATGAGCTTCATTACCATATCTTATTGCTTATTTCTTATGCATGAGTTAAGGGAGAGCTTCTTTGAAGCTTAACTTTAATCCATGCATATATAACTCCATGAGTTTTGTCATCATCAAAAAGGGGGAGATGTTGGCTCAGAGGCCTTTCACTCTAGTTTTGATGATGATTAACTCATGTAGTTATGTTTACTAATAATCTTGCGATATTTAGTTTCAGATCATTGTGACACTTAAAAAAGACAAGATTCTCATTGGTCCGAACGATGTCTAAACTTGTTGACATTTACAAAAGACAAGGGACAGACGAGCTGAAGACCAGTTTTCACCCACCTCCAAGGGACAAGGAAGCGGTATGGACTCCACTGATCCAGCAAGCAGAACAGTGAGCCCGGGATGTTTCTAAACAGACCTCAGCAGGTCTAAAATGCTAGCATATAGCATTACATTAGCCCAAGGAGATAGCCTCGATTGAGAGGCTAGTATCACAACTTCGCCAGGAAGCTAACTGATAGCTTCGCCGAAAAGCCTCTTTTCAGGATTTCGCTAAGGATTGCCTCTAGCTCCGCTATGAGCTTCAAAGCGGGCAGCTCCGATATCAGCCTGATATGGTCAACCTTTGACCAATCAAATCTCCTGATGAGATTGGATCCAATCTGATCAAATCCGATTAGGATTCAAATATGACGGGTGATTGCCGCAATCTTGACTCTCTTGAAACGAGTAAGAGAATCAGGAGAAAATCTCCAACGAGATGGAAAGGATCAAAACAAATCAGAAAGATCGACCGACTTGCCATTCCTAGCTCCGCAGAAGCTATCCTAGCCTCGCAGCAAGGCTACTTTCTAAATTCAAACAGATTCGGTTCAATCTGTTTCCATATCTTCAAAGGGGACGATTATACCCTTGCTTCCCTATAAATAGCCATCAATGGTACAGGGACAGAGACAGAGAGATCAGAGATCAGATCGGGAGAGACTCAAAGAAAAAAAAAGAGAGGACTCCACAGCAGAGGCTTCTTTACAACGCACCGTGCGTTCTCGAATTCAGAGACTCTTAGAGAAATACTTCTCTCTTTCAGGGTGGTGATACCCTAACAACCTCTTTTCCTCAAGGAATCTCCGGAACCAGGCGAGAAGGAATTCCTCACAGAAGGCGGTTTTGAGAAGTAGCAAGAGGGTTCTACCAACCTTCTATTCTCTGATTCACGGAACCAGGCGAGAAGGGAATCTATCGCTCGCATCGTCAAAGGGACAAAAGTGGTCGCGCGCTGACCAGACTCCTATCGGCACACTTCTCCAGAATCTCTGAGGAGATCTACTTGTAATATTTTTTTTAAGAATACTTGTAATTTAGCTCCTCAAACTCTTTTTTGTAAGTTTTCCCCTTTGCAAACATAATGGAAAACAAGATGGCGACTCCGCTGGGGAATGTATTCTCCTCTGCTGAGAATCAAGTGTCGCAGTGCGACGAACAGACCTTCGGGTCTATCTCTGAATTCAGAAAAGCCGGTGCAGCCAGATCTTCTCTGGCTAAATCTTCAAGCAAAGTCTCTGCGAAGACGGAAAAGGTTCTCTACAAAACCTGCCGCAGTTCTCTGGCGCACAAGGAAACATGCCTGCAGCCAGATCCTGCACTTTTGAGAACCGGTTATCCAGATCGATCAAGGAAGATTTGAAGAAGTCCTCTCTGGGGGTGGCCTGACGCTTCGAGCACGGAAGCACAGGAAGGTCTTCATGACCAAGGTTTCAGATCAGAAACCAGAGGCGGAATTTTGCCAGCACCCCACAGCCCCGCTTGTGGCTATTCAGGTTCCCTGCGAACCTAGAAGACCCCTGTCAAGGCTGATGGAAGCCTAAACAGGAGTCTTCAACAAAGCTCCCGGTATAGTCATGCCGAGACTGCGCCTCTCCCGCGAAGAAAAGGGTAAGATGGCCCATCTGCCCTGACGACGCTGCCAGCCATGAAGTCACGACGGCAATCATACCGTCACCTGAATCAAGGGCAGCAAAGCCTTTTGTCAGCCTCGCTTCCACAAGCGAAGCTATTGTGCCACAACGAATTCACTGGGTTCGCGGCCGCAAGGCTAAGACCGCAGTGTTATCTGAGGTTGATCCCTTCGCAGCAGAATAGCGGGCAAAGCACCACAGCGTGCTCCGCTCCCCAATTCATCAGGCACTAAGCTCGCACCCGTCGGTGAAGCTAGCGCCAAAAGTACTATTCAGTACTAATCCCTTCTGTAGGGATAAGAAGAACGGAGCATCATCCCTTGTACGCTCCAGAAAGGCCTCTCCATGGGTTTGTTCAGGCTCTGTTGAGCCTAAACCTGCGACAATTCTTGACAAACAAGCGGGAATTGGAGTCTCTACAAACCACTCCCCTTGTGTCAAAGAGGATGCCGACTTGTGACAATCCATTCAGCCGCTGTCGGCAATATCCAATCAAGGTGCATCTCCGCACCGTCAATCGGTGTTTGACCGGTTGTCCACACATGCCACAGAGAAGCATCATGAAAGGAGCACTTCGCGAGGCCCAGCCTTCGCGTTCCGTCAACATAACGGAAGAGGACGAGAGCGACACAGGGAAGGTCATACATCTGATGATACCCCTTTCGGCTCCCAGATCCATATTATAGCCCGGGCTTGGTGAAGTCTTGGTGCAAGAAGAAGGTGTTCCGAAACACCAGATCCAGGGTGGGATACCCTATAATTATGAGCAGCCTCCTCCTCGACGGTCCCAACCGTGCCACAGCCCAGGCGGTCACCCCAATCATCCGATGGAGAAGATGAAAGACAGCGGGTATGCCTCTTCAGCAACAGTCAGTTCTGTGCGAACGGACAAAGCATCGGTCAATATGACAATAACGCCATGATGACTTCGTCGGCGTTTGGAAGCTCAAGAGAAAACCTCCAGGACCCAGCAGGAAGCCCTGGACAATATTCAACAGTGCTTGCCCAACTCTCAGCAATCGGGGCGGCGATGATACCGGAAGCCACCACGATGAGGAGGGACACTTTAGCAATGATCTGAAATCCAAGGGAGGTTCTTCCCTAGATGCTGA